>JBBMKA010046455.1:0-20314 GCA_037833695.1 Sechiopsis laciniata
TATATGTATGTATGGCGAATTCAACAAAAATATAGCTAATGAATGATAAGTTGTGTTTAATTCTCATATTTTTATTCGTTGTCGAACTACAAAAAAACAGATAAAAATTGTTTTGTTTTTTTTTTTTATAATATCTATTTTAAATAAATTTCACAATCTATTACTCTTGTAGCTTCAGCCTTCAGATCATGCATTTTGACCTAATTTATATGATAAACTATTTTTAATATATTTCACAATCTATCATCTAGTTACATGTTTTAAATGAGTAAAACAAAACAAAACCCTACCCAAACCTGTCACCGACCAAAACATTTTTAATTAAAAAAAACGTACAAAATAGGTGAAATGTAAAAAATAATTACAAAGTCACTTAAAAAATAAAAATAACAAATATAATCATTCAGGGTATAACAAAAAATCAAACTGAACCAAACCAATCTAATGAATCGGTTCAATTTTTCATTAAAAGATTTGATATATCAGTTTGTAATTCAAAAAAACCAAAATATATTAATTTGGTTCGATTTTTATTATAAAAATTGAATAAAAACCAAGGCAAACTAATATATATATGAGGTCTCAAAGTAATTATTTCCAACGTTTCTTTCACTTTTTTCTATTATTTTTCATATTTATAATGAAATTACTTTTTATAAAAAAACAAAACAAAACAAAACAAAAAAAACTAAAAAAGAATTAATTTTTAACATAATGCTAAAACAAAAGACCGAACAAAAATTAAATTGAACTAAATAAGAATGGATCCAATAATTTGTATTTTATTGGACAATGATTGAGAACCAATTATTAAAAAATCAAAGATATTGATTCGATTTAGTACAAAATTAACAAAAACCAAACTAAAATCACTCAAAATATTGATGAGTATTGTTATGTACACGGACATTAATTACTACTTATAATACAATAATACTAGAGAAGAACCAATAAGAAGAATTTCCAAAAAAACAAAAATAAATAAATAAACTAATTAAAAAAAACATGGAAGAAGATTAGAAACCAGAGAGCGCCGCCGTGGGAGAGTCAACTGCCGCAGCCGGCGCCACAGCCGGCGGAGCATGCACAACCTTTAGTCTCGGCCGTTTTTTATTTGTCTCTGTAAGGGCCGTGGGTGCAGCAAAATATAACCATTGTGATAACAAAAATTAAAACCACAACCGCCCAAAATATCAGAACCGCCGAACTGATCATAAACCCTCTGCCTCAGCCACCGCCGCCCAAATCTCTTAATTCTCTCGCCATCTAAAAACCCTTTTCTTGATATCTACTTCACAGAATGGTTTGTAAATAAAGGATGAGCCAGGAGTTTAACATAAAATCCTTTACCATAAATAACACTAACATTTAACGCTAAATAACTAATTTAAGGTAAGAATTTATAAAATCTAACGTGTTTTTTTAAAAGGAAAACAAAGAATATATGGAAAATATATTTCTTAATAAAGGAAGACATTTCTTAATAAAGGAAAATAAAACGTGTATGATATGTAGCCCAATAAAGAACACTAAAAATGACCGTTGTTTATCACAGTTTCAATGTTTGGGCTTGGTGGAGTTATTGAGCCTTCGTGTATGTAGCCCAATTGCTTTTTCGTAAACAAAATTACTTTAAAACTATATTATATGATATGAATTCGAATATTATTAATATTTTGATATGTTAATAATAGATCATGATTGATCTACAACCTCTCCACATACTATAAAAGGCATAAAATATCATTCAAGACAAGAACGCACGTACCTTCTTGATAAATTATTATTTTTAGTTAATTAGGTAAAAGACTTGAACCGATAACTTTATAAAAAGATTGAAGAGATTAAGAAAGGTCCAAAATTTAGAGATTTTTATACAAAAGTGTATTATATACATGTTTTAATATTATTATAGCATGTATATTATATGATATGATGGCGGCCCAAAATCTTGAAGTATAAAAATGAAAGTAGATCATATCTATATTTAATACTACTTAGATCATGCGTATAAGATTTGATCACTCAAATCTTGAAATTTGTAACTTTTGTAAAACATAGTCATGCATATATGAATGTGACACCTCAAATTATAGAATTTATATATTTCTCTATTTTTTTTTATATAAGAATAGACCTCCAAAAATATTTTAAATATGACCCTAAAATAATTTTGTTGGATCCATCCATTCGTGACTTTTTTAGTATAGGCATACATTTATACCTAGTTGAACTTACTTTTATTGGCATGAATTGTTGTGGGGATGTTTGTCTGTTGAATTTATGAAAGAATTAAAATGAGTATTTACTGATTATTCCTCAAAAAACTAAGTTATTGCAACTACTCAAAATAATTCATTTTTAATCATTCTTTTTTAACTATTCAAAATAACTACTCATTTTAAATTTTTATCCAAACAAGCTATTGTCTCCAACTCCTCCACAAAAAAAACCCTTATGTAAACTAGTTTTTTGCTACACTCTAAATTTTTAAGTCTTCAAAATAACTTTTCAAATTAACTCTTTATCTAAAACTTCATCCAAACGCCTCCGATATGATTAAATAAATATAGCAGCATTAATGTGCATCTTACATTTATATAACAAACAACTTTTGATTTAGGAATCAAATAAATGATTGAAATTCATAATATTAACTTTGTTTGATTTGGTCTCTTCTTGGGATTTTGCTGAGAAAATTGGAGTCAAGTGTGTGGGAAAAGGCGGCCATGTTGGATTTGAGGTGAGAGACAACTTCATGAAACTCTTCCTCGTACTTGTCGTACAGAACAGGAATTATTTGTAAGCTCACAAATACTGATCATTAAGATTATCATCATTTTTTCTTCAACATTCAAAAAAAAAAAATGTCATTTTTAGAAAGAGAGAAGATATGTACATACAAAGAGAAAGAAGAGTTTACCAATGTACATAAGATTCAATGAGTTGGTCACTTTTCCAATCAATGATATCAACCAAATACTACCCATTACCTGCAAAAGCCAAAGATTGATTATGAATTTCTTTACTTTGGACCCTTTTTTTTATTGGATTGACAAAATAAACTAAATAGACACAAATTTATGAATGTATTGAAGGGAGTATTTGGATTAAGTTACAAATTTAATACATAAACTTTTAAAGGTGTGTCTATGAAGTTTAATAACCTATATAAATTGTGAACCGAAAAGGTTAGTGGTGTGTTAGTTTTATTGTTTGATGGTAATCCAGTTCAACTGTCACAGGCTCAATCCTGAAATCAGTATTTGACTCTTATTTATTTAAGCGTGTGGTCCTGCCAATTTGCACTCAAAAAAAAAAAAAAACAAATTGACGTTTATCAAATCTGTGTTTGATAAATCTCTAAATTCCAATAGTATAATAAATTCATGGCATTTTAATTTTATGTTTACTAAATCCCGATTGAGAACTTATGTATTTGAGCACATGACACAATGTTATGTCCTAGGCTGTAAAGTTAGGCCCTGTTTTTTTACTTCATATTTTACACATTAATGTATCACATGGCTGGGCTGCAAAACTTGAGTGCAGTCCATTCAAGTATTTTCGTCTTCAATCTACTAGACATTTAAAAAAAGAAAATCATGAACTTCTTACGTATAAATTTGAAAGGTCGGAATTCTAGTTACAAACTTGAATTTTATAGCTAATATTTAGGTCATAAATTAGATAGTATCTAATAGAAAAGAGACTTATAAGACACAGCTATTAAAAATTTAAGAGTAATTATTATTTTTAAAAATAATTTCATAATTTATCAAACACAATTTAAAATATTATTTTATAGGCTTACCTTATAATTTGGTAAGATTGTAAGTGTGTGTATTTTTTTAAGTTTAAATTTCGGAGGGAGAACACAAACCTTATCCTACTCTCAAATAAAATGAAAGTTAAATACTAAATGTAAAAATCGAATTTGTGATTGTAAAAAAAAAGGAGTTTACCAAAATGCCACCCATCCTTTTTTAAATTGTAAGTGTGTTGTGAAAAAGGAAATACTTTTTTTTTTTTTTTTTTTTTTGAAAATCTGAAAAGGAAAATACTTAATAAAGTGTTTTGGTTGTATTTGAAGTACATTATAAAGAAAGATAAAAGAATAAGTGTTTACTCAAGAACAACAAACACATAACATAAATGTTTTCAAAAAAAAAAAAACACAGAACATAAAAAGAGTTTGGAAGGAAAGAATTAAGGCGGCGTTTTATAAGATTCTCAAAAAAAAAAAAAAAAAAAAAAAAACTGGCAATTTCTCCTCCTTTCCTTTTCCTTTTTTTTTTTAAATTAAGTTTGTATTTACTCAATTTTTTTACATGATTTCATCTACTAACTAAATTTCTTAAACAAAAATAAGTATTTGAAAGTTACTTTTTTTAACTTTTAAATTTGTTTTTGATTTTTAAGAATATAAGTAAAATGTAAATATCAAAGTAATGAAAACCATGTGTTTACATAATAATTGTATGCAATTTTAAACATTAAAAATTAAATAATTAAATAATTATCAAATGGAATCTAAATTATTAAATTTGGATGGGTATACCATTGCAAATAGCTTAAGGTCATGGCCATTTGAAACTTCAAAGAAGCTGTTGAGCAACCGGTTGAATGTATCAAATAAATGTGTTAAACTTGTTTTTGAGATTTCAAAACCTTGAACATTAGGGGGACTCCTGCCATATATAAAATAAAACCCATCAAATTAGTTACAAATATATGATTGCTTAAAATATGGAGGAAAAAGAAAACAAATTTTAATCCTTAAACTATGCATCAATTTTCACATTAAACTTTTAATATTATCAAAATAGACCATAAATTTAGACAAATATTAGTTCATCCACTAATTTTAACAAAAGCAATATAAAAATCTGTTGGAGATATGCGTTGAATGCATAAATGCCCTGCGCTTAATAGTTGGGGGCCTCGCTACCTCGTCGGCGAGTGGGGGTGCAGAGGCAATGCCCCCGCTGCATACCATTGTTTCGCGCATAGCAGCAATACATTCCGCATGTGTTTAGCGCAACCAGCATTCGCACTCCACAGCGCTAGCACTTCCGCATTATATTGTGCGTTCTGCATGTGCTAGCGCATCCACATTCTGTTTAATGCTTACGCATTCTATAATAGGGATTAATGAGAGTGCATATATATAAATTTGAATTAAACCCTAGCCGAATAATGATATTCATTCTGTAACTCTGTAATTCGTTCTCCTTAATAAAACTCCACCCCCTCTCTGTCCGTGGACTAGCTAACACTACGCTAGTGAATCACGTAAATTTTTGTGTGTTTCGGCTTCTCTCACGTTTACTTTATCTTCGTTTTACAATTGTTGATTGCCGTTCTTCATAAAAAAATCTCCATAAACTCATTCATTTCAATTAAATCAAACGTGGCATAAATTTATGTAAAAAAATCTAAGTATTGAATAACTTTTTCATAAGTCAACAAAACCTTCGCTCTCTAACGTGGGTTTTCTGTAAATCTAATCAACTTTGTATTATACACTAGTTTTTAACATTTATGGGAATACTGTTTCAACAATGTTTCGAACGAAAATTTATCATTAGAGTCAAAGTTGTAACATTGTAAAGTTTAAGGTTGGATCTTGCAACGCATTTATCTAAAATTTGAGTTGAAATTAGATGAAATTACAATGGGTGAAAATAAAAGTATTTTTTAAAATTGGTTTTGAAAATATATGATGGAAAATGAAAATGAAAATGGAGAGCAAGGAATAACTGGAAAATAAAAAGTACCATTTGGTGAAAAGAGCCAATTTGTTCCAAGAGAAGAGAAGAAGCATAATAATGATGAGTAAATAACAAATAAGAGTAACAAAATTGTAATCTAGAACCACCAACAACAACCAAACACTAGTCATTCCGGCCAACATCGCCGCCGATTCGGTCGAATTCTTCCACGACATCATGTCCGCCACTGCAATTTTAAATGCCAACAAACAATAAATAAATTTTTTTTAAAAAAATTGAATTATATATTTAGTTCAAGGTCGAGAAATATTTGACAACTTCATGATTTTTTTTTTTTTTTTTTTTTTTTTTAAATTTCGGTCTGGTGCTTCTTCACTTCTTTCACCTTTCCGTTCTTTTAAGACGATAAATTTGTATTTTATCAACTTAGTTAGACTTAAATATAGGTCTTTAAATTTTGAGTTTAATAGGTTCGTATATTTCACATTTTTCAAAACTAACGAATTTATTAAATATAATATAGATTTTTTTCTGCTATAAAATTTAACATTCAAGTGTTTGTATCATAGGTGAGACCAAATTCAATTTCACCAACCTCAATTATTTTAGTTGAACTAAAAAAATAAATCTCTTTTTTTTTTTTAAGTTCAACTACGATTGAGGATGGAGAATTCGACTATATGACCTGTGGTCAAACCATTTATACACAAATCTAAAGAATTTTTTTTGGGTCTAATTTGGCCTTTATTATTTTTGAAATATTCATTTTGGTTCATATACACTTACAAATGGGATCACTTTTGGAAAATTTATTTTCTTTTACATAACAATTTCATTTTAACATTTCTCTAAATATTATTATGGAAAATTGTACTGGATAGTCCAATTTCACAAGATAATTGTAGATGTAAGCAAATTTTGAAAATATTTGTATCCATAGTCAAACATACGGTATAGTTAATACTATCACACAGTATAATTTAGGGTATTAATACAATATTATATGTTATTAGTACAATATTGTGTATTAATACACTATTATGTACATAATACCCATGATGTGTATATTATTTTTTTTTTGCCTAGTATTGTAAATATTTTTTCAATTTGGCCTATTCCTAAAAAAACCCCTATTATTATATAACAAAAATATTTTTAATAAAAAAATATAATTTATTAAAATATGACCATAACTAAAACCATTTTGTTGTATATAGAATTATTTGTGTTATAATTTTATATACATAGAACAAATCGATCCCTTTTCCTAAATTTAAAAGTAGAAGAAACAGTTGAAGATATTGTGTACCAACCTTTGCCATCACCAAAAATGGAATGCAGAAACCTCAGACGGTCATCGGAGCCGGACATTACAATATTTGGTTGTCTGAAAGTTTTTGTTTTCTTTGAGAGAGAAGCAAAATTGAAGATGAAATTTAAAGTTTTGAAAATGGGATTAAAAGTTCTAAACTTTCAGAAACACATTTCAATATGAAAGTAAGGAATGGCTTTTGTGGAGAGTATATTTAAAATATTGGCATGCTTCTCTTCTAATTTCTCAATTAAGTTTCCATGTCATCATTAATATTTACAATCTTCTAATTTACTCCTTTTCCATACTCAACATTCATTTTAATTCGAGAGTTTACTAGTTTTGAATCATATTTATTATTTACTAATTTGGCAGAGGTTTAAAGATTTTTTAGTCTCCTTCTCAAAAAAAAAAAAAAGATTTTTTAGTCTCTCAATTCTTTGTATTATGATGATGTTTATTATACTTGTTTTCGTAACTCCGGTTCAGTCTCCATATGTTTCATATATAATATAAAAATAAAGATAGATTTTTGTTCATTAAAAAATCAATTCTTAATTTATGTACCTAGTGGATAGGAAATTGATATACATTTACTACATTAATAATAACGTTTTCATTGATATAGAAATTATTTTGATAAAATCTAGCTGCAAAATCATACAATATTTAGCTGGATACGAATTTTCATGTCAAAAAAAAAATGCTGGATACAAATTTTCCCTTTTTCTTCTCTCTCAAAAATCATACCCAAAAAAAAATCATACCCAAAAAAACCTTTTTTCTATAATTAATTAAAATAAATATTTGAGGTCTGTTTGTAAAATTAAAATTATTCTCTGTCATCATCTCTATCTACACATTTTGCCCTTTTCTTTTTTGAAATATAATTGTCATTCTTAATATAGGAGTTTTATGGTCCACTATTTTTTTTTTATGACAGTAAATGAAAATACATCAACTAAGAAAAAAGAAATGGGACATCAGTTGCCAAATTTAAATTTGAAATGTCACAGTCTTGGATCTTCTGGACTTCCGATGGAAGGTCTTCGATCCAGTAGCCATCCTCTTCGCATCTAATTGCTTCTTGAGCCAAGCCATGAGCTAGGCGATTGGCTTTGCGATCACACCAAAAGAAAGAAATCGCTTCTAATTGAACCAACAGATTTTTAATGGCGATTGGCTTTGTGTTCATTTTAAAACTAGACCTGTCAGGCGGCCTCCAAGTAACATATCTCTTCCCTAAATTATTCCTAATTTCATAAGATTGCCCAATAGCATTTTAAACTCATTATAGTAATTTAAACAGTAATCCCAATCAAAGATGTAATGATTCCCCTCATTGCCACCCATAACCATTTTATTTCTATTTGACCAAAGACCGAGCACATAATTAAAAATAAATTAAAATTTTCCATTAATAGCTCATTGAAAAACCACAAAAGAATATCTTGGAAGGATTTAGAAGTTCTGGGCCACTGCATCGCATAAAATGGGGTACTTTTCCAAAAAAATTTTGAAAAAGAACAATCCCATAAAGCATGGTAAGTGGTCTCATGGATCCCATTACATCTACAACACCCATTGGACACCCTAATATTCCTATGCAGGAGATTAAAAGTTGTAGGAATGAAATCGTTAAAGTGCTTCCAGGTGAAAATTTTAATTTTATTAAGAATAGTGCTATTCCACACTCTTTTCCACCACTGAAGGAGCAGGCTGCTGTTAGAAGAAGAGGGCCATGAGATTAAACTATTAGCGAGGCGGTACCGAACTTGACAGAGTATCTCCCACTCTTTTCATAATGCCACATCAGGGTATCATCCAAGGCTCCAAAGGGGCGGGGGAGGCCAAGAATGAGCTTTACATCGTCCAAATCAAACTTATCAAGAATTTCACTTCCATTCCAAATGCCATCCTCATTGATCAGGTTAGCAACCTTATCATCAGGACCCACCCCAACCGAGTGAGAAATACGAAGGGTTTTAGGGCGCAGGATCCACTTATCAGAAATAATTTTAACATAAGTGCCATTACCAATTCGCCACCTCAACCCTTTATCTAATAACTCCCGCCCCCATAAGATACTTTGCCAAATAAAGGAGCTTCGACCTCCCACCTTGGCTTCCATGAAATTGATACAGGGATAATATTTTCCCTTCATCACTTTAAAGAAAAGCGAAGAGTGGTCAGTCAACAACCGCCAAGCCTTCTTAGCAAGGAGAGATTGATTAAAAAGCTCTAAGTCCCGGAAGCCTAGTCTCCCCCAAAACTTAGAGCGACAGGCGACTTTCCACTTAACCCAGCAAACTTTACTCATGGAGTCAATATCCCCCCACCAGAATCTAGCAAGGACCTTATGACAGTTCTTAATGAGGCACTTAGGAAGTTTAAAACAGGACATCGAATAGGTTGGAATGGCAAGAAGCACTGCTTTGATGAGCACCTCTTTCCCACTAGAGGAAAATAATTTATGCTTCCACTTGAACAGGTAAGCCCAAATTTTATCTTTGATGAACTTGAAAGATTGCCTTTTTAGGCCACTAATGGAAATCAGAATGCTCAGATACTTACCATGAGCTTTCACTTTCTTAATCCCCATGGTGCTAACCACGACATTCTGAATCCTAATGTAAGTATTTGGACTGAAACAAACAGCCGACTCTATAGTCTAAATTTAAAAGGATACTAGACACTTCATTAGCCTCACCCTGGTTTGCTTTAAAGAATAAGAGACAGTCGTCAGCAAACAACAGATGAGAAATAAGCGGGGAATTTCGCGCAATACTAATACCAGACAAAGCCTTTCTAGACTCAGCTTGGTTAAGCAAGCAGGTAAGCGCTTCAATACACAAGAGAAAGAGATAGGGGGAAGGGGGTCCCCTTGGCGCAAGCCTCTTGAAGGATAACTAAACCCCTCCTAGCCCCATTGATATTAAAGTTGTAGCTGACTGAAGACACACAATTCATTATGAGGTTAACAAAAGTAGGCCCAAACCCCAGAGCAAGCATGAACTTTTCTAAGAAGAACCACTCTATCCTATCGTAGGCTTTACTCATATCAAGGTTGGTAGCTAAAATCCCAGTTTTACCTTTTTTCCTACCCTTTATGTAATTGAGGGACTTGAAACCTAAGATAGCATTATCAGAGATATCTTTGCCTGGCATGAAAGCACTTTGGTTAGGGGAGATGATTTGTTTGAATATGTCTTTCAACATGTTAGCAAGAACTTTAGAGATAATTTTATAAATTCCGTTGCACAGGCTAATAGTTCTAAAGGCGGAAACCATTTTCGGATCATTACCCTTGGGGATAAGGGTGATAGCTGTGACATTTATATCATTTAAATGTCCACCCTCATTCAAAACTGTATGAAAAAATGCAGTCACATCCATTTCCACAATCGACCAAAACTTTTTGTAAAATAAAACCATCAATGTCTGGGGCCTTAGAAGACCCCATACTAGATATAGCATAAAAGATTTCAACAGATGTATAAGGAGAGCATTTAAAGTAGTTAAAAGTTCAACAGGAACAGAGGGACGCACCTGGGATATGAAGGTTGTCAGGGTCTGGTTATTGGACTGATTATTGGAAGTGAAAAGCTTAGAAAATTGTAGCACCACCTCTTTTCCAATTTCATCCTCATTTGTTGTCCAGCTGCCGTCGTCACATCTCAACCTTTCAATATAGTTTCTTCTTTTTCGCTGAGAAGCATAATTGTGAAACTACTTAGTGTTCCGGTCCCCACTCTTTAGCCTGTCAACTTTAGATCTATGCTTCTGATAAACCTCTTTCTCGGAAAATAAGGTCTCCAACTTCCTTTGCAGCTCGTAGGTATCTTTAAACTGCTTTATAGCCTCTTGAATGTTTGCCTGAACTATGGCTATTTTCCTTGAATACTCGCCCTTTTTATGCCTGCCCCAATTCGTGAAGGCATTGGCGCAGTAGAAAAGCCGCGAGAGAACTTTATCTGACCCTTGAAGTTTGTTCCCAATATTTGCAGACCAGCTAGAGGAGATTATGTCTTGAAAATTCGGTTGGTTAGTCCACACCTCCTTAAAATGAAACTTTCGAACTATAGGGGTGTGCTTAAGCAGAGGTTTCGCAGTCACAACAATTTCAATCAGACAGCGATCTGACTTCATAAAATCTAGATGGTTCACTCGCGAATGAAGGAAGAGCCCCCAAAAATCATCGTTACAGAGTGCTCGATCCAACCGTTCTTGAACCTTGATCCCGTACTTAGTTGATCGCAACCAAGTGAAGAGGTAACCATAAAACCCCATGTCATTTAAATCAAAACCAATAAGGCTTCACGAAATCTGTCCATTTGAGACTGGGATCGCAAAAGGCCTAGCAGCTTTTCTGAATTGTGAGTGATTTCATTCATGTCTCCCGCTACTAACCAAGGTAAATTAGATAAGGGTTTCAAACGACGCAAAAGTTCCCAAGAGTGAACTCGCTTTGCAGTAACCGGGTCCCCATAAATGCTTGAGAATCGCCAATCCCCCATATTGCTTGAAATAAAAACATCAATATAGAATTTATTAAAAGAACTTAAAATAACAGAGAGGTTGTTATTCCAAAACATACATAAGCCACCACTGCTCCCACAACTATCGAAACAAATGCCATTACCAAATCCCAGCTTTTGTCTGATCGTCGAAGCTCGGTGACCGTGAATTCTTGTTTGAGAAAAAAAGACCATATTAGGTTTACAAAGATTTACCATCTTCCTAACATTTCTGAATGTACCCGGGTTGCCCAAACCCCGTACATTCCAACATAGTAGTTTCATTAAGATCAGCAACCCTGAACATCAGGGTTCGCCGAAGGTGAGCACAGCACCACGTCAACCTTGTCTAATTTCTGTCGTTTATTCCCCAAGGTTTCGACCAAATCCAGTATTGCGATAGAGTCTTTCTTACCTGTAGAGCTAACAGAAGCTTCAGAGCTATCCAGGTGGCAGACTCGTTGTTTTCGAGTCCATTTTTTCTGTGGTCGAGTCGAATCACACTCCATTGAAGAATCCTCTGATTCATTTGACTCAGAAAGTGGCAATTCCTTTTTCTGTTCTGCGACTTCCTGTGTAGAAGCTGCTGACTTCTCCTTGATTAGTACCTCAATTGAAACTAACTCTTTTTTACCCTGCAGGCCCATGTCTTTTTTAATTTCCACAGTTTCCGAGCCTAAAGCCTTGAGCCCATCCTGAACTGACTCAACCTGTTGAACCACGTTTGGAAATGTTTGTTTTCCTTGCTTTAAAGAAATAGACCCAATAAACTTATGAAAATTTTGTGGCCCACCTGAAGGTTAACTTGCAGTCAACTCCTTCCCTTTCAAAATGGCCAACAAGTTAGGGTTCGCAATTGGGGCTAGCGACAGATCTTCTATTACCTAATCAGATTCCCCTAAATTTATCGAAGCATTCATTTTTGAATAAGTGTTAATTGCAAAATCAATACCTCTTTCCTTACTTGTCAAATTTCTTTCGCGATTTTCGCCATTCCCATTATTAGAATTTCGTCGAAAATTTACCGCATCCACCACCGTATGCACCGCCGGCCTTCCTCGAGAAGTCTTAGCTTCTGACCGGTGCACTTCTCCTTTACTTTCTGGTCGCCATCTGGATGCTTGGAAATCTATCAATTTTTCTTTGTACGGCTCATAGACTTGGTCATTTTCGTCCGGTCACCGCCACCATGGCTCATCAGGCCCCTGACCATCTCTGCCTCTTCCATCGCTACCGCCAGGAGAGTTTCGATCAGCCGTTTGACAAATTCAACAGTGCGTAACCAAGAACAATAAGTTAAACCATTCATCGCTCGAACCCCCTCACTATCACATTCCTTCTTCGAATGGCCTATGAGTCCACAATCGAAACAGAATTCTGGCAACTTTTCGTATCTGACGGAAGGAAAAGAACATCCCCACCATCTTCAGCGAGATATTTTAGTCTCCTCTTTAAAGGCTTCGAAATATCAATACGTGCCCGAACATGAACAAACTTATCCCATTCGCCTCTGTGCAGGTTACTATCGATGTCGATCACATCTCCAATTTTAGCGCCCAAAGATTGCAAGGCATCATTTTGGAGACAAAACTTGGGAATACTATGGATCTGTACCCAAAAGTCTACCCTTTTGAAAATCATATCTTTGGGTTGATCAACCGTGTTTGGAGTTTCAAGGAGAAGAATTGCGCCATCGAAAAACCATGGTCCCTCAGCAATTATTCGATTTTTTTGTCGGATACTGAGTCAAACTTGAAGTGAAAAATATTATCACCAATACAATCAATTACCAGATCCCTATGAGCTTTCCGAACATTGTGAATTGTAGTTTTGAAAGCCTGCTGATTGATAAGTTTTTGGGAAAGTACCTTTCCTAGAAGACACTGAACCAGGTTCCCCGTCTTCTGGAAGCGAGCAAAGTCTCTTAAATCAGAAACTTCATCCTCGTCTTCATTTAACCTCATATCCCTCCATTGTTCCATGATAATGTTCATATCCATCAAATAAGCAAAACGGAGAAGCAAACCCAATAAAGGAGTTGAGGGTTAAAAGTTGCCGGCTAGGAAGAGAACAGAACTCCTCCCACGGTGGAGAGAAAATTGCTCTCAAGGCGAGAGAAAAGGGGCTATTAGTTTTATGGTCCACTATTGAACAGATTACATACATCCATTTTTTTTTAATTTTCTTTTTTTTGTGAATTCAACAACTTTTACTCGGTACTTCCAACAACTTTTTTCCAGTAAAAAAATAAAAAAATTCATTGAAATGTCAAGAAAAATAAATATTTATTTACCAAATTAAAATTAGACTACAAAATAGAGACATAAAAATATTTTTCTAGATTAAAAAAAACGACGTGTCCTATAATTAAAAAATAAAAATCCTTAAAATACGAGAAAGCAAAAGACAAAGGAAAAGAAAAGCAAGTTAATTCATGATTGATATTAGACACTTTCTCTTCTTTTTTTCCCTAGAAACAAACACTAAAACTGTCGTTTTACAATTTAATAATAACATAGCAACAACAATATAGTGATCAAACCAATGTAGCTCTACGCCTTTTCAAATTGAGCATTTTGTTTCAGATCATGAATAGGCGCCGCCGTTGCCAAGCCCAAACCTTCATTCCGTTGCTTCTCCCATCCCCCCGTGTCAGCTTTCGAATGTGCCCAATAGTACGCAATCGAACCCACCATCGACAGCATTGTCATCGCTGCTGCCCCCGCAAACACCCCTTTACGTAGTGTTGCACACGACAAATCTTCGCCGCCCACCGCCGCCCTGTACTTCGTGTGGTATGCATTCCTTGCCGATCCAGCCAACAGGCCGATCTCCGCTCCCGCAAAGCTGATCCTGAAAATTCATTCAAACCCCACATGTAAAAAACAGAGTAATGTTGGGTGTCTCTTTGATGGTGTTGTTGGATTTGTGTCGTTTTCAAACTTTAATAGAAGAAAGGATAAATATAAGTTTGGTTGGTCCACAATGTCATGATTTAGTTCTTACTATTTTAAAAATTAAAATTTAATATTTATGGTTAGAAAAAATTAAAATTTAGTCTTTGAAGTTTTAAAAATTAAAATTTTGTTTTTTATCATTTGATTAAACTTAAGAAAATAGTATTTGTCATTCCAAATCGTAACTGAATGAAGTAGGTAGAAATTTGTTAGGTGAAGTTTGTTACTCATTTGCAAATGATAAACTTACGAGTTGTGGTTGATTGAACAAAAAGAAATTAAATCGTTTATACACAATAATTAATTTATAAGTACTTAACCAGCAAGGGATTACTAACCACAAAATTACCTTTTAGGTTTTATCAATTCAAATTTCTAAAAGGAAGGGTTAAATACTAACCTTTTTTTTTAATTATATAAACTAAATTTCATTACTATATGAACTAATTTCAAACTTCATTTTTTTAATACACAAATAGAAATAGCACATAAACATGTATTGAAATGAATTACCACCAAACAATAAAATCATTTGAATTAATTTCAAACTCTGTTGAAACTATACGACCTAAATTCTAATTATTAAAATTATAATAATTGAATTATAAATTTTCATCCCATCATTTACCAAATTTAGAATATATGATTACAAAATTTCGAAATTTCAGATCTCGAATAAAAGACTCATACCAGGAAAAGACAAAGAAGAAAACGGCGAGACTGGTAGCTTTTCCACTAATCAAACCCTTCCCACAGCAGAAACACCTGGTAACGCCGTTAACCACCGTTTGGCTTATCACAAGCAAACCAAACGCCGTCAGTCCGTACAACGTCGACGCGTCGGACCCGTACACGCAGTACGTCTGTTCATCGTACTCATCGGGCACAGCCTTAGCCTTCACGAACAAACAGATCACAAAAAAAAGTAAAAAAATAATAATAATAATCGCTTTACAGAGAATAATGAAAAGGGTGGGAGAAAAAACCGACGGTGCTGCGGCGGCGCTCGGCGGCAACGGCGAGGACGAAGGCGATGAGGTGCAGGGAAGTGACGGCGGCCAAGACAACGGCTGAAAGTGCCATTTTTAGCCCTTTTCTGTATGTGGGTTTTTTTTAAATTGAAGGTTGGAATAATGGGGAGGCTTCAAAATGTGAACTTTGATGTGTTTTTGTTGAAGAAAGTGGCGGAGATTGGGGTTTTGCTTTTTCTTTTCTTGGGATGGCTGCGGAGGTTGCATTTTCAGTGGCTTCTCTGCTTTTGTTACTAGTGTGTTTGTTCATTATTCGAACTAATGAAATGTGGGATTTTTATTGAATTTACACGTGGCGTTTTTTGAGTGGTTTGTTTGTTACTGGTTTTTCTTGGAGGTGGGACCGGGTTTTGCCTCCTTGTGTTTTCGGATGACTCACCGGCTATAGGAGGTCTCTGCCCGGTTTATCAATTCAAAAATGTTTTGGGCCTAGATGGGGCATGGCATTTTTTGTTTTGGTAATCAGCTATTACAAATGAATTAAGTACATTTAAATGTATACATATGTAGTAACATTTAAATTAGTTATCTCAAAATACATGCTTATTTCTTTGAGTTTTTATATATGATAGAGAAAATATTTTCAAAACTAGATTTCTCCCAAAATTATTAGCAATTTTGAATTTCTTCTATTAAAAGTATTTCTATTTGATTTATACAATTACAAATATACCCTACACACCATTTATTACGAATTTCAAATTTTCAACAAAATAGGAAACCCCCTCAACTTCCTTACCCACCACACCGTAAAATATGTCACGTATCTATGCCTCCATTTTGGTCAAAAAAGAAAAGGAAAACCTCTATTTCCGATTCCTTTAACACCACTTTGACGAGGCCTAGTGTGTCTATCGAAAAACCAAGTGCCTTCACTCAAATGGAGACTTTCGTTGTTGATTCTTCCGTATAGCCGATCAGAAACAGAGAGGGACAAGGAAGAAAAGGAGAACTACTGCCGTCGAAGGTATGAGTTGTGTACATTTTTCGATTTTCACCTATTTTCTGGGTTTAAAACAGTAGGTTTTTAGGGTTTGTCGTATTTAGTATACGGCTGATTTATGATTTGATGATCTGAGAAGAGGAATCGACAATGGAGATGAAGGGGTTATGTTGTATACAGGCAATTTGTGATTCGGTGGTCTTAGAAGACAAATCGACAATGGGTACGAGTGGGTGGTTTGTTCTATATGTATAGATTTATTTGCATGTATCGTATTCCATCAATAGGTTTCATCTATTATTGTTGTTGTTTATTCAATGGTTCATCTGTTTACTATTAGATGTAGATTTTTTTGCATGTACCGTTTAAGCTTATATGATATAGTTTAGTTGGGAGTTCTCCATAAGTTAGGGTATAAATGGGGAAAGTAGGGAAGATGGAGAAATAACATGAAGGCCAACAAGACGCAGCCAAAGAACACTTAGCACGTCTGTAAGTTACTTCCCGAAACGGAAGCAGGAAAATACGGTCATTACTATAGGCGAGGTACTATTTAGATGAGCCTTACTATATGTTATGTACTGTATACGATTTTAGTGTATGTTTTTCGAGAATACTAAGTATACAATCTATTCTTTTTAGACAAGTAGTTCATCGAGAGATTAGGAATTAGGTGAAAGAGGTTCATCAGACAACGAAGAGGAAGGTGCAATGGAAGGACAGATTGGGGAAAAGTTGGAAAGAAGTCATAACACAGTATATGGGGAGACTGTTAGGCATGCTGGTATTACAAAAGTGGGAGTAGGAGATGGAATTAATGAATAAGGGGTGTTAAATACCTGTTCAATCATGATTCCATTTGATTTTGATTTTAAGGTACTTAATATTCATGCAATAATGTGCTTTACTATATGTGCCGTATGTTTGATTATTTCTTATCTTTGTAGGAATTTGAGGAAAGAATGGGTAGCCAACATGCAAAACGACTTGCTAGGAAACGAAAGCCGTCATGGATAATGAGATCACTTTTCACATCCAAGTTCGGATCAGCCGAAGAATGTAAAGGAAAAGAAAATGTGGAATTCTTTGAGCCTCCAAATTACCATATATTGTCCTAACTTTGAATGCAATGTGACTTTGCTACCATTTTCTGTGTGTTGCTTAAACTTTGAACAATTTGTACTCTTTAAGCATATTTTTGGAGCATGAAAGACACTTGAAAATTTTCAATACAAGTCTTGATCAGCACTTATTTTACATTTTATGCTTTTAAGCATATATAGTTTGGGGTTGTATACATTTTTTATATGCTCATGCCTTTGAACTATGGTGATTGTTGAATTAGTTTAACCCAACTGGCCGTTTTTCTATTTAGTGGTCTATTCATATTACACAAAGAATGGTTAGAAAATCAGAACAAATTAGTTGGTGCCGATGCATATTTTGATGAGACAATTAAGACTACTGTGAATTTGGGTTCGGTCGGTATGTTTGACTAATACGTATTGTGTAAATTGTATTATTAATTAACATTTTTTATCTCATTTCTTTTGGTTGGAGATAGTTTCGTTGTCGTGCGGCCAACGTTTTTTTAACAACTAATAGGTAAGCATTAAAGCATATCCAATTGCAATACTTATAAATGGTATCGACAAAAATGGATTTTTTTATTACTAAGATAATGGTAGAAACGCTACTGTATAGAAAATATTTTGTGTTTTTTGGAATTTCAATTAGTTGTGTTTTATGTTTCGTGGTTAGGGTTTTCAAAACAGTAGTTCGGTAGGGTTTGTGAGGTTATTAGTAGTTTCGATATGTGTTCTGGTGGTCCGAGAACAAGAATCGTCAATGGTTATGCTTGGGGTATTGTATATTAGGTTTAGATTTTATTGCATGTACGGTATTGCGATAATACTACTCGAATTTTTACTATTTCTTATGATGTTTAGTTTAATTTTGTGTTTGGACGAGATGTGTAGTTTAGTCGGATAACCTACTATTTATGTTCTATAATTCGTGGTTGGGGTTTTCAGACCGTAAGTTTTTAAGGTTTGCGGTATTTTTACTATCGTCGATTCGTAATTTGGTGGTTTGAGAACAATAATCGACAATGGGTATGAGGGGTGTATTTTATCTTATGTATAGATTTATTTGCATGTATGGTCTATCGCTAATACTAATCAAATTTTCACTATTCCTGCTGTTTTTTACTAAATGTTTGAAAAATCTAAACTTCTTTTGATACAGTTTAGTCGGGTGTTTTCCTTAATAAGGGTATAAATGGGGAAAGCAGGGAAGGGGGAGAAATAAGACTAAGGACAATTAGACGCAGCCAAAGATTAATTGGCAAGCCTATAAGTTACTTCCCAAAAAAAAGAAGGAAAATACAGTCATTACTATAGGCAATGTATTATTTAGTAGAGTGTGGTTGTGTGTCTGTATTGTATGGAAGTTAAGTTTAATTCATTCTGTAAATACTAACTATTAAAGAATCATTGTTTGTTATATTGTATAGTTTTATACTTAGGGTGCTGATACTATGGTATAATTCTGCATGCGATGACAAAGTTAATCAGATTTCCTTTCACATCTAAGTTCAGAGCAACAAAAGATAAGAAGACAAAGAATGTAGATGGAAAAGAAAATGTAGAATTTCTAGAGCCCCAAATTTCCAAATACCATCCCAGCTTTAAATTGTTTTTCATTTTGCACTTTGTAGTTGTGTGTTGATTTTTGTGTGGATGTATAGACACTTGTATAGTTTTTTATTTTTGTGTTTGTTGTGGGAATGTATTAAACTTTTATCAATGTGAACCATGAATGACACCTCGCTTTTGTTATACAACTATTCATTATTTTATATGGAATTATGTTAATGATGTTGGAACAACAACGTACTTATTGTATTGGAGAACTTCACGATGGTGATGGTACTGGTTTTTATTTAATCATCATTTGATGGTAATCATGCATCTGGGTATAATGAGTTGGAAGTGTATATAGTATGGTAATCGTGCACCTGGGAATACGTATTGCTTTTACTGTATTATTATCATACAGTTCGATGTTATACATTTGTGTTATGTTTGTGGGTTTCTCATATGGTGATTATTTTTTTAACAAAGATACATTAGTAGTTTATTAATAAAAGACATCGTATGATTATTGACGAATGCAAGATGGTGATAGGGTTAGTTAGCAAATACATATGCTTTTGATGGTGATCATGCACATGGCTATTTAGAGTTGTTATTTAATTTGTACATGCATTTTAGACTCAAACATGACAATACAATATTTAACCGATTAAGGATGATTTTGAAATTTATATTATTCGAAAAATAGTAGAAATAGTATTAAAATACTATTTCTACTATTTCTATTAAAATACTATTAAAGATCGTACGAGAAACAAAATTATAACTAAAAATTATTTTTCATGATGCAAAAGATAAAATAAATATAAACTAGGGAGAAATGATCATTCAGTGAAGGGGCTCCTGCATGTTTTGCTATTGTGACTAGGGGTGTTCACATTTTATCCGAAAACCGAACCGACCGACCGAAAGCGACCGAATTAAGGTCGGTCGGTCAGTTATTATATAGGGTCGGTCGGTGTCGGATAATCAAACAAATTAACCGAAGGTCGATCGGTCGGAGAATTTTATTAAAAAAACCGACCAATTTTTTTTTTTTTTAAATAATAATTTTTTTTTTTTTTTATATAGTCCATAAACATGCTCAATTCTTTATAAAATTCATAGCCCAAGACCCATCCCGAATTTCCATCTATATTTAATATTAAGTATTAATAAAAAT
>JBBMKA010046486.1:0-20298 GCA_037833695.1 Sechiopsis laciniata
TTTTCTCAAAGCATTGATCAACACTTCAAACATCTTCAAACATTTTATAATGTTGTGAAGAAAAATGGTTTAGTCGTGTCTGCAGCCAAAATCAGATTATTTCAAACCCAAATCCGGTTCCTCGGATTTGAGATCAATTTGGGCCTCATTAAGCCTATTCAACGAACAATTGAATTTTCAAACAATTTTTCGGATGAAATTCTGGACAAAACCCAACTTCAACGGTTTTTGGGCTGCCTCAACTATGTTGCGGATTTTATCCAAGACATCAGGCCCATTTCCAAACCGCTTTTCGAGCGACTCAAAAAGAATCCAAAGCCTTGGACAGCTGTCCATACGACCACCGTCCAAAAAATCAAAGCTTTGGTCAAATCTATCCCATGCTTGAGTCTAATCGACGAAAAAGCATCTCTCATAGTGGAAACTGACGCATCCGACATCGGATACGGCGGAATCCTCAAACAGTGTGTGGATAAGAAGGAATCGATAGTGCGATTCCACTCTGGCGTCTGGAATGACGCTCAGAAAAATTACTCCACTGTCAAAAAAGAAATCCTTGCAATCGTACAGTGTGTACAAAAATTTCAAGGTGATTTAATTAACAAAACGTTTTTAGTCAAAACGGATTCTCGCGCGTCAAAATTTATTTTGGAAAAAGACGTCAAGAATCTTGTTTCAAAACAAATTTTTGCAAGGTGGCAGGCAATTCTATCCTGCTTCGACTTTACCGTTTTGCCTATAAAAGGCACCGATAATGCCCTTGCTGATTACCTATCTCGGGAATTTCTCCAAAAATCCCTCTCTTCTCCCTCACCCACTCCCCCCCAATGAGTGAACGAAGAAACAAGGCCAAGGGACCTCTTCCCTTATCAAAGCAGCCTTCTACTGCAAAACGGCCTTCGGCCACTTCAAAGCAATCTTCAATTGCACAAACTATGACTCCCGCTTCTTATTCCATTGAGCCCGGCTTCACAGTTGTGACTAGGTCCAAAGGGAAGAAACCTATTCAAACAGAGTCTTCGACTCTGCATCCTTCGACGACCAGATCTTCGATCCCATCGTCCTTCACCTCAGCTCTCATCCCCGATTGCTTTGTTCCAAAACCCGAAATAAAGGGATACTTCAAAAAACAAATTCATTTTGGTGACTTCGTTATCGAACCCGAATTCGACGACAAAGAAATATCCAAAATTGTCACCAATATTCATCCTCCCGGGTTTTTATTCATGCCCGAAGACCCTCTCAAAACCCGTCGATTTTATGAATTCATTTTAGTGGATACACAATCTGCTGAAATAGTTCATACTCCGGACAAGGATGATCCCACCCGGATCGCTTATTCCAAACTATAAAATTTTTAAAGTCCTCTCTCCAAAGGACTGGAACCAAAATATTCATACTGAAAAGGCTTTTTCTCAGCCTTTTATCCCTCAAACTTTTTCATACTGCGACTACATTCGTGCCTGGAAACACGTTTTATGCTACCAAAGTTTCAAACACTCTTGGTTCATAAACTTCTGTCCCCTTGCACACAAAAATTTTTTCCCTCTTTGGTTCAATCTCTGGTGGAATCTGTTTGGTCTTACGCCTCACATTCTGCCCGTCCCTATTCAAGAATCATACCACTATTTCACCCAAAACGTTTTCAAAAACGCTTTCTCTCAATCCCTCAAATTCTGCCTTTATTTCCAAGTACCATGGATTTTTTCCTGGAACTTTGAAATCAAATCCGTTTCCAACCTTCGGACTTTAGTGAAGGTTGTCAACATCAAATGGTGGGACAAAACAAATACATCCCACTGTGGCCTCCTGTCCGTCAAGACATGGCTCGCCAAAAACGCCCATCTCCAGGATTTGGGCTCACAACAACAAAAGGATTTCCTGACCCGAAAATCCAAACTCATCGCAGCCCTTGCTCAGACATCCTCCGAGGCTGATCTTTCAAAACTTCTACACGGCGTTTCTGAAGATTCAATTTCCTCCCTCCCTTCCAGCGAGGACGAAAACAGTGTCGATTCGGAAGAAATCCTGATCGACATCACAGAACCGTAATCGTTCAAAAACTACTAATTCAAAGGTTTCTAGGTTTCAAACGACCGCAATTGTCGTTAAACTATCAAAGACCGAAACGTCATTAAACTACTGTTATTCAAACGTTACCATTTTTCAACGACCGTAACGTCGTTAAACTATATATATATATATATAAAAAAAAAAAAAAAAAAAATTAATTGCATTTTCGTTGTTTCAGTACATTCCCTGTAAATTACTTCTTTTTAACAAACTATGTCAATTTATGTACATTCTTTTTTTTACAAAAGTTTTGTAAAGCAGTAGGCCGCTTTTCGTCAACAAATTCATCTCCAGCAAAATTATCGGAAGCTATACTTCTTAGCTTCATAAGGTGTTGCACCAATCTTCACCTTCCGGAATCGATCTTCACCAATCCCCAGCTTCACACCCTTTGCAGCGTCATGGTATTGGGCAATAGGGCATGAGTAAGTCCCGCTGTAAGTCCTGGCATTATACCATGGCCATAGGATATAGCTGCCGATGTGGCAAAGATCTAGAGGCCGGCGAGTAATACCGTACAGTACAAGCTCAAGCTCAACCCTTTCTTGTCACTTGCATCCAAGAAAGCAGGCGATAATTTTGCAGGCGAAGAAAGAAGATTTGACGTGTCGGCCACGACTCAACTTTACATCGTTTCAACTTTTGTATTTTGTCTGTTTGTAATAATTCAGCTTTTACTATTTACTTTTAAAAAGTATTTTGTAATTTTGTAATAATTAGGAATCTTTTGCTTTTGTAAAAGTGGTTGTCGGCAATCATATTGCCTCCCACTTCTTATCTTTTAATTTTCTCTAGTTAATACAAGTTTTGAGTCCGAAGTCTATAAAAGACTTCAAGTCTGTATGTTTTCATCAAGAAAGTCTTCCGCTGACTGCTATCTCTCTATTAGCAGAACTCAGTAAACATTGAGTGAGATTCTCGTATTGAGTATTTATAACATAATTAGTTTAAGTCATTTCAACACTATTTTTTTTAGAACATACATATCCTGATAGTTTGCTTTCTATTCTTGAAGTACAAATTCTTTTCTCTTTTTTTTTTTTTGAAGACCACATTGATACAAAGAGGAAGAAAATTTTACTTTACCTTAAAAAGTTTGGAGTCGACATTATTATATATTCTCTTTGTCTGTCTATACTATTAGATATTATTATCTTGTAAATAATTGGTTTCGAATTCGGTTTAGATATTATTGTGTTAGGTTAGATTTTTATATATATATATATATATATATGCACGTATCCAAATATACAACGCATTCACTTTTCCCTATTAGAGCACTTTATTTTGTAATTGTGGAGATTTTTTTTTGAGATATGATTGTAATTAACACAAACCCAAATTTTCTTTTGGAGTCTGCCCTTTATTTTGTAAAATTAAAACCAATTTTATTTTTGTGATGCAAAAGTGCGATATATCACTCTTGTCTAACGTTTTTAATAGGCTATGTATTAGCATATGGTGGTTTTAAATTTTCTTTTTGATTTAAAAAGAAAAAAAAAATCTTTTTGATTTAAAATTTCTTTTTTGATGCCAACATCTAATGGCATCTTGTTCGAATCTCCCTCCGTCCAATATTATCGTATAAAAAAAAAATTTTGATTAATGAATAATTAATCAAAATGTTAAACTTTGACAAACTGTATCACATGGGCATTTGGTCTAGTGGTATGATTCTCGCTTAGGGTGCGAGAGGTCCCGAGTTCAATTCTCGGAATGCCCCATTCTCAACGTTTTTTATTTTCACATTCGTAATAATGTTTTGAGCCTTCTCTTCGATCCAGATTCTTTAGAGGCCCACAGGCCAAAAGGCGAAAGGGAAGTGGGCCGGCCCATATAAGTCAAATGTGAAGAAAACTGCAAATTGAAGCCCACAAATGGTTCATGATGAATAATCTAGATGTTACTTGAGATTCAAGACCTGAAAAGAAGGTGAGAACTTCAAGTTTGAATTTTTTATTCTAAATTGTTGTTAGAACTAAAATATATATAATTTGCTAAAATTAACTTTTTTTTTATTTTTGAATTGATATAATTGGTTATAATATATATATATTGAAATCAACAAAAATTTGAGACGGATGATTGAAATTTGTAATTTCATAAGTACGGAGTGATACAAAATATCATTGAAGTAACTCTACTCTTTTTGGCACTGGTTATAAAATTTTTAGTTCAATAAATGTAGGTTCAGATTCTCTTATCGCAATACACTACACTAATAACTTTTTTTTTTTGAGTTGTGATTAACTTTTAACTTAGGATCAAATCTTCAAATTTGGTGGTAAAATAATTAATGTTTTAATACAATTTTTTTATTCACAATGTTTTATACATTTAATTATGTTTGGATTGATAAATACTATTATAATGAGTAAAACAAACTCACTCCTTTTCTTGATTTTTTTTTTAATTTTTTATTATTTTTTATTTTCTTTTTGTTTCGACTATAATTTGGATATGGAGGAATTTAAACTCATAATTTATTAGTCAATCGGTAAGTGAATTTATTGATAGTTTTTGGATCCTCAACTCTCAATGGGTTTCAAAGTGATGACACTGTGTGAATCAATTATTCACAGTTTTGTATTGTAATGGAGGAAGAAAACAATTCACAAACTTGTTGGTTGGTTGGTTGGTTTAAGGTTTGGCAGTTGGGGAACTTTGAAGAAAATAAAACTTTTTCTTTATAAAGAAAACATGTTTGTTGGGGCAAGATTGTTTGTCTTATAATTAGAAAGAAACAAGGGTGGCCAAGTCTTGTGATCCACAGTCCTTGGCTAAAAAAGAACCAAATTTTCAGTAAAACCAATGAATTGCATCTTATTATAAACAATGACCATCCATAATTAGAAACTTCCAAGTAAATTTATCTTCAAACTTCCAAACTTTTTCTTTTAAATGAAAGTTGGGACAGTTGCAGAGAAAGATTAAACAAAAGAAACTATGGCTTTAGATGGTGGTCTGTCTTGGGCAGATCAATGGGACAACAACCCCGACCCTCCACCATCGTCGTCGTCGGAAAACGAGAAGAACAAGAACAAGAATCGGTCGTCCGACAAGAGCAATTTTAGGAAGGCAATCTTGAGTTTCAAATGGATGAAAGAACTACGAAAGAAATCCGACAAATCTTGACAAATCCAATATTCATGTCCCCACCATATGTTTAAATCGATTTCTTGTTCTTTTACTTATACTTTTTCCCCTCATTGTTAAGCTCTGAATGACAGAAGCCCAGAAAGTATCCAATAAATTCTTAAATTATTATCATTACAGAATCATGCTTCTGCTTTCTCTCCTTATTTTTTTTTTTCTTTCTTTCTACTGTCCAACAAATGTAGATTTCTTTTGTCAAACAAAAGGAAAAAAGCGGATTTGGCTCCACAACTCGGACTGAAACCACCCAACAAAAAAAATCATAAAACAAGGTGTTATTTAAACAACAATCAACAATCAATCGAAAATAATAAAGAACGTAAAAGAACAACACACAAAATTTTTGTGGTTCACTAATGGTATGTTAGTTGCATCCACGGGCAGAAGAGAGAAAGTTTTATTAAGGAAACGGCAAAAATACATAATGTCGATCATTGGGGCTAGGGTTTGATTCGGATTTATATAGTATACTCTAATTAAACCATATTAGATATAAGACTCAATTACATAAAAGTCCATATACGGAAATAGAAACCTGATTACATATTTTGTTTAGGTTTCGGGCAACAAGACTCCTGACTAAGTAATCGTAGGATATCAAATAATTCAAGTCATATCTCAACAAATAAATTTATAAAAAGGCAGGTTAACCCCGCTATAGCAAGGACCAGCAATCCATTAGCACATTATGAACAAACAGTGTTACATTAAAAAAGAGCTTGGAGATTCCCACAAGCATAAGAATCCCCCAACTTCTCAAACAAATGCTCCCAGGCCCCGACATCAGGAGTGTCATAAAAACGTGCCTACAGAGCAATAAATCTAAATTCGAGCAATCAAATTTGCCCGTCGCCTCTCAAGCTCGGGCACCCTTTCTTTAATCACTCTGCTCGACAATGTACACAAATAAGTTTTAGGACCCACAGACTCGATCCCAGCTCTCTGTTCAGCGTTCGAGTTCTTTGTAATTTATTTCTTAAAGACTTCAACATTAATAGGTTTATCCAACATTAGCTTGCATGCCACCCACACTCCCTGGGTCATTTCTGTAAGCATCAATCTCATTATCTTCTAGTTCGAACACGTCACCCCTTTCTTGTTCTAAAACCTTCTCACGAAATTCGTCATCTCCATCCTCGCTCCCGAAAATAGAGCCGACACATAAGGAACTTCAACCTCCAGCAATCAAAGCTCCAACTCAACCAGCTACAAAAAAGCTCTACTAAGACAATCTACACAAAGCTACCCACCAAACTGCTTATAAAGTGTTCCTCTAAAGAGAAAACCAGAGCCCCTAGTTGACTAAATTAATGAAGCTCTCTGTTTTCTCTAAACAAGAAAATAGAGCACCGTTTTTTTCTCAACTTTTTGTGTATCGTATTCGTTTATTGGGCATATCTGATTCACTTCGGCACGGATAATGAATAGTTTTGGCAAATAAGCATAACTGATTATTAACACCACATGCTCATATACAACAAAGGATCTACCTTTATTTTTAAATCAGATCATTAACTTTATTGATTATTACTTTGAAGTACAAATCAAAGCACTGAATAAATAAAGTAAAAAAGTCAATTGACCTACGTTCCGTTGATTAAAGGCCGACCAAAATATCAACAATTATAATCAATAATAAATAAGTTCAACATCCAAGAACTGTACAACAATGCACACTACTCTACATTATACTGCTCGGAATATAAATTCCGAAGGAAATTTGAGGAATTGAACTTTATTGAAACGACTGGCCTTCATTTATTGAAACTTCTCAACGTGACATCATAAGAGTAAAACTACATCTAAAGTTCTAACTGAATTAGATTTTCAAATACTTTAGTATTACTGGTAAAGACGACCACGCCCCACAGAAAAAGGTACCTTCTCTCCAGACTTCATCAACGGCTAAACATTCTGAGCTACTAAAATAGTCATCCATCTTTTTTATCGGGAAGCATAGATTTCTTTTGTCTCAAAAAAATAATAATAATAACCCAATGGCACTAAGTGCGAAAGAATGCTATACAATAATGCGTCCTCCGACCAGAAGAAAAGATCCCATTAAAGCCGCTAATCCAAGGCCATGCAAGTTTCTAGGAAGAAAATTGGGAGCCAACAAGAAGACTAACATCAGAAATCAAATCCTAAAGGCATTGGTCATCAACAAACGATTGTGATATGCAAGTTATTGTAATCGCAAGTCATTTCTAGAACAATAGAACTCATTGAAACAACTTCCGATACATGGGGGAGTTCTTTCTTCTGTTTTTGTTTCCTCCTTAGGCTTCATCAAAAGACTTCAAATCCAGTCCATCAATCCTCCGATCATTGGCTGCTGCTCAAATTTCTTGCGAGATGCAAGAAGCTGCAACTCTCTTCGGTAAGGATGGAAGAACCCAGCTCGCCACCCTCCCCCCACTTATTCACATTTAGATATCTGCTTCCCACAGTCAATGCAACGCAAGTCCAGACAAAATGTCTCTTCATGTACTGTCTCATCGATGCAACGCCCACACCAATTGCAACGAGCTATACAAAGTGTGCATCCCCTGCATCTCTGCGTGTTGGCATTCGGGTTGGTGTCACCTTCTTTTAACCCCTTGCAGCCAACCACCGGGCAGTCATATACGATCCTCATGTTCATGCATTTTGGGCATCTTTCTATGTCAATGGCACGTCCATCGTTGCAGGATGGAATATGAATACCACCCTGATAGAATCGAGGCCTGTGGGTATTTTGCTGAGTCAAGTTGTCTGTACCTAATAACAGCTGCTCCAACTCTTTGAAATGTACTTCTGTTACTCCATACATTCCAGCTATACTCAAATGTTTTAATCCTGGTCTACCTCTTGACTTGAAGGCCTTCAAATTATCAACAATGCCTCCAATGGTGAGTCTCGTGCATCCGGGAACGCATAACTGCAGAAAAGAAGTAAAATTAGAAGATAATGAGGCATCTGACATTGATATATATATATATATATATATATTTATTTCCTTAAAATGGTTCTTGTGCAGAGTTTGTGCACAACTGTATTCCTTACCTTTGTGACCTTAGGATTATTGAGAAGAACCTCGTTGAGACCATCATCACTTATCATTATGCAGTTAACAAGGCTCAGACTTTCCAGACCACCTTGAGCTTTGCTAGTCAATTTTAAGAGAACGTCATCTGTAATTTTCACATCCAGCTTTCCACATATGTTAATGTTTCGCCAAAAGAAAGGGTCCCCTTCTGCAGTTGACTGCAGGGACCTGCAAACTGATTCAACGACAAGAAGTTCCCGTGTGCCTAGATAACCAAGCACAAGATTTAAAGCCGCATGAGGAGGTTCACCTACATCAGAAGAGACACAACTTCCCTCTTGAATGACAACAGGTTGCACCCCAGAAGTCTCAGGTTCAATACCAAAAGTTTGAATTGTATCCACAACATATGGTGGTGGTTTAGGATCAGAAAAACATGATACACCACCTGTTTTTCTCCCATCATACCACACGCCAAATCCTCCTACGAAAATTTCAGGTTCATTACCAAGAGTCTGAATAGTATCCACAGCATATGGTGATTCGGTATCGGTATGGCAGGCTACACTACCCGCTATTCTCACATTAGACCATGTGGCAAAACCCCCTCCAGAAATTTCAGGTTCAATACCAAAAGACTGAATTGTATCCACAACATATGGTGATTGAGGATCCGTAAGGCAGGAAAAACTACCTACATTTCTCTTATCAGACCAAGCACCGAATACCCCTCGAGAAATTTCGTGTTCAATACCAAGATTCTGATTTGTATGCACATCATATGATGATTGAGGATCAGTATGGTAAGATAAAGCACCTATGTTTCTCCAATCAGACCACTCACTAAATCCTTCCAGCTCACCAAAACTATGAAAAAATCCTTCATTTCCAGCCTCGAACCTAAAAGCATTGTTCCAAATATAGTTCAATCCAGCAAAAAGCTGATAATCCTCATCAACTGGGACTCTCCCATCTCTTCCATAACCACCACTACCACAATCAACATTCAGATCGTCAAGCCAGCCCGTGATCGCCGTAAAAGTGGTACTTATATCCATTCCAAATGGATCAGAAGGCAAGAGATCCAACACATCCCCCGAAACACAATCTCGCGATGCACCCCCTTCGCAATTGTCCTCTAAAAAATCAAGGCAATCCACGAGCTCCCGGTTAATCAGCCGGGACATCCCGTAAACATCAGAACTCCAGTCTGAAACACCATCGACGAAGAAACCACTCATCGGAGAAACCAAATTGTCCTCGGAAAGATGCACAGGAAAGATCGGTCGATGCGAAAAATTCAAGGCCATTACAGGTAGGGTTACACTCTTAACTAACCCACGATTTTTCTATTGTTTTGCAGCGCCAAGAGATATATAAATTAAGGAAAGGAAACTCTCAATTTCGGATAGCAAACAAAAACACAGCACACCAAGATTTCACGGAGTTTCTTAATAGGAAGATAAAAGGCACAGGTGATTCAAATAAGGAAGAACAATTACAAACTACAATAATTAATCCATTTTTTTGCACTTTTCTCAGATCAATATAACAAAAAAAATAGAGTTGCAGAAAGATAAACGAAGGGAAATGTAATTAGCAGAAACGAAGCTTACTGGAAGAAATCAGAGAGCCGTAAGTTGGTTTAAGGAATGGGAGAATATTATAGCAGAGAGAAACGGAGAAACGGAGGGCAGGGAATGGAGAAACGGAGACGGAGAAGAAAAAGGGGGAAACGAAACGGGGAAGGACACGTGTCGGTTGCAAAAGGAGAGGATTCTGTTTGAGGACGCCCAAATGTGGCGGGAGACGGAGCCCTAATTCGCGCCTCCTACTCCTCCTCTATCTCCGCCTGTTTTCCACCGTTGGATCTTCTCTCAGATCAATTCAACCAAAAATGACACGTGTCTTTTATTGTTTATTTATTTTTAATAAAAAACGAGGCGACGTTTATCATAATTTAGTCATATATTTTTAATTATTTGAAGAAAAAAAATGTCATAATTTTAAATAATTCCCTGAATTTGCATGAATTCATTTTATAGCATTCTCTTATTTAAAGTTTTTTTTTTTTTTTTTTTTTTTGTTGTTTAGTAGAACAATTCAGACATTTTGTGAGTATTAAAATTAGATTACAAATTCATTTTTTGATAGTCTTTACTACAATTTGATATATTTTTTTTAATAATAATCTGCTTGGTATAGTTTATGTAGGACAATTTTACTTTTTTAATAGAATAAAAATAGTAGAAATGTGCACAAATTGACTATAACACTTATTCAAATTATAAAAATGAAAAATTCAAATTTCTAATACATCTGGAATGCAATTTCACTTTAGTTGTATACAGTTATATAAACCATTTAAACACTTAAAAATTATAAATTCTAACTTTTTTTTAAATAAAAAGATTTAATTAATTTTTTTTTTCTGAGCTAACTTGAATATAATTATTAAAAAATAAAATAAAATAAATCTTTTTCATGTGATTCCAAAACATATAAATAACTAGGGTTGTAAATATTTTAAGTTGAGTTAGAAGAATTTTTGTACGAATTCAAAAAAAATTTATGGTCAATTTTTTAGAGGAGAACCCAACCTGCAATGCCCCTAATTTTTTTATTAGAATTTTGAGTATTAATTTGTATCATTATTGAGGTTTGATAAATAAAGTTGTCTAGCTATTTCAGATTTGGTAACTTGTCAAAACAAAATATCCTTAATAAAAGAAACTTGCAAGCATCTTAAACCATCTGTTTAAAATTGCAAGGATCTTGATAAAATAATTAAAATATATTCCTATTCAACAAGAAAATCATGGACTTAAAAAAAAAGAGATTTTAAAATGGAAATTTGTTGTAGCTAAGCAGCAAATTTTAGAAATTAATTCATCCATTTATGGGTTGGAATGTCATAAGTGAATGTAATTTTGCTATATTTGAATCCATTGTTTTCTATATTTGATTTTAAATTTTTTTTTGAGATCTATAAAACTTTCTTTGATTTTTTTATTATTCATGAAAAATCCCCTTTTAAAATACCTTTTTTGATTTATTAAAAATACCAACAAATTATATCCTAAGGTTAAAATCGTGACTCTCTCATATTAGTGAAACCCTAACTTTTTTTTTTTTTTTTGAAAAAAAGGTAACCATGCCCATCCTTAGGCCGGACAGAGACATCGAAAGAGTAATGTCACAAATAAGTCTCGAATTTGAGACCTTGAAGAGAGCATACCTACAAAGCCCTAAGTCTTCAACCACTGCGCCACCATTTGGAGACAAAACCCTAACTCTATTATCCATTGGTTAAACCTTGACACCCCTCTTTCCCACTTCTTCTCTCTTCTCTTCCTCTAGACCCTACCAAATCCTATTCCCCTTTGAATCCAACCAATACCCTGGTGTACATCGTTTAGGGGAAAGATTAAGGGAACCGAAAGGGTTAGTGACTTAGTGATTTCGTTGTTTGGTGGTAATTCAGTTCAACACCACGATCACGGGTTCTATCATGGAAATCGGTATTTGGCTCTCATTGAGAGCAGTAGTGCTCTTTATGTAAAGTTTGTTCATCCCCTTCTCCCAATATGTATTAAAAAAAAAAAAAAAAAAAATATTACCTCATGTTTATTTAGGATATAAACACATTTTCATCAAATCCTACATTCCAACTCTACATTCAAAACTCTCATTTCAACCATTAATTTCAACTCCTTATCCAAACAAATTTTTTCTAAATAAAATTTTCTTACAATCTCTTTTTAAAACAACATTTTTTTCCGACTCCTCCTACATACAATTAATTTATTCAAACATATAATTTTCGTGCAACCACTCATTCAAATACAATTTTTCTATAACTCCTCGTTGAAGGAACTTTATCCAAACATAGTTTTCGATTAACTACTTATTCAAACACCACATTCAAACGACTCAATCCTTCTCCTCCTCTCATCTTACCCCATCCAAACATGCCTTTAGGAGTCAATTTTATGTTTTTTTTTTTTTTTTTGAAATTATAGGGACATAAATTAAACATCAAAAAGTTCAAAGATAAAAATGAAACAAAACTTAAAATAACGGGACCCAACTTAGTATTTTAACCAAAATTTTAGTAACACACAACAGAAATGAGATATTTATTTATTTAAGTTCAACTTGTCAAATTCAAACTTACTATTTTTTTTATCTTTTATCGAGAATACATGTCAATTATAGTTGAGCTAACACTTTCCTCAACTAGCCAACATTTTCAAATTATGCATTGTGAGGGTAAGAATTAGAAGGCAACTTGGCATACTTCAGAAAAACCTCATCAACTTCAAACTTCATCATATGCTCTTCTTCAAGATGAACATAAACATCAATCCCATCACCATCTTTCTCATCCATAAACACAAATAAGTTCTTGAATGTCAAGGCAGGAGATCCAATCCAAACAGGTTTACCCCACCCGAAATCAGCATCATAAATGGGCATTCGACAAAGGCTAGTGAAGGCACAAGATATCAACTCGCCAGTCATGACTTGTGCTGCAGTTTTCTTCATGATATCAAGAAATTTGGTGCTTTCTTGAAGGTTTTGCAGATATTGCTTGTCGATTTTGCCTATTTCTTCTCTTACTTTCTTCACTAAACCGTAACAGTAATGGTCGTTTAGAATCTCGTTCGAGGCAATTGCGAAGGTGGACCGATAATAGTTTCCGAATGCGTAGTCGGGGACTGGTGGGTCTAGTCTTGAGCGTATGTTTACGGCGTGACAGACTAAGTATATCTTCTTTTCTGATTTTGTGTTTGCATTGTCGACGTTGTTATTAGAAACCTACAATAAGAGGGGAAAAAATGGGAAACGTGTTTTAGGGTTTAAAATATGAACAATGGTATAAGTTTGACTTTTTATATTTGTATTTTGTGCTAGAAAATCACTATTTTTTAGTTTAGTGTAGAAGAATGAGGACTAGTTTTTATTTATAAATTGTACTTTAAAAAAAGTATTATTTATAAATATATTAAAGCATATGGAAATTTATTCTTTTTTAGTTTAGCCAGAAGAAAAAGTACTATTGTTTCTAAAAAAAAGAGAGGAAAAAGTACTATTTTTTATGAGGGCGTAGTCTATCTTTAAAATAAAAAAATTGTGTAAAAAAAAATATCTTTAAAAATTGTGTCGTATCATTTGTGCCAAGCAGTCTTTTTTAATATCATTTTTTTTTCAAGTTTTTCTCGTTTTAAAGATATATTTGTTTTTTTAGATATTAAGAGTTAGTTAATAACCACTCTTCAAAAATTTCTTGCTTGTTTTTTTGAAGTAAACAATCACTTTTAATTACTTTTAACTACTCTTTAATTTTCTTATCAAATTTCACATCAAATTTATCATTTAACCACTATTAATCTCAATCCCAAAACAAGTAGTTGATTACTCCACTACTATTAATCTCAACCTTCAAACTACTATTAATCACTTCATTTTTTTCCACTAAACTTTTTTGTACCAAAAACAAACACACCCTAAATTACACGAAAATAAATCATTATATTTTATTAGTATATTACATCACCTAACAAAAATTAGGAGGGAGAGATGTTTTACTTACCAACGGAATAATGAACCAATTTTACCTTAGCTTGATGAATCGATTTAAATAAGGAAATTTAAATTCCAACCAAAATAAAAAGGGAATATAAATAAGTAAAACATTACTAATAGATCCTCGAAACTAAGTTAACAAATCATTCATAAGTTAACTAGATTTCTAATAATAACTTTTTAAGATTAACAATCTATACAGGTGGAAAATTTCAACATGACCTTTTCAAGCAATATGTTTTAACTAAGCTATGCTTAAGTTGATGTCAAAATAATGTCTTATTTTAATCATAAAAATGCTCGTCTTACCGCAAAATGAAGCAGCCAATTGATATGATAAATTTTTAATCGTAAATTTTTAATTTTCAAATATTGCTAAACTAAAAAAAATCTAAATAGCTTTTAAAATATGTTTAACTAATTAAGACTATTAATTGTATTAATGTCAAAATAAACATAATTCAACTAAATATATTGAAAATATTAAAAATCAAGAGATCATATCTGGTTTAAAGTCTTCTTAATTTCTATGGGGTTGTTTGTTTGTCATATATTTAAAGATAATTTATTTGGAGGATTTATCAACTCCTTTTCAAAAACCTACATTTAAATGAGTTTTTATTAACTCCTCTTATTTTTTAGTTTTAAAAATAACTCTCATTTTTAACCATTCATTTATAACTACTCAATCATTTTTAACCATTCATTTTTAATTATTTATTTCAATTCAATCAATATAATTCATTTTTAACCACTCATTACTTTTTTTAACTCAAAATAACTAATCATTTTAAATCTACATGCAAACATGGTTTTAACTCTAACTTCTTTATACAAAAACCACATCTCCAAACAAGTTTTTTACTACGATTCTCAATTTTAACTATTCAAAATAACTCCTCAATATAACTCTTAAGCTAAGTCCTCACTTCGTAAACAAGTATAAAAAATATTTGTACCCTATCTAATATTTATTTATTTTAGTGATTTGATATAAAGTGCAGGCTTGATTAAGAGCCAAACATTTGAATTCTACGTATGTTATTGTTGAACCAATTTTTCTTTTTTCTTAAAACAATCTATAATTTTTTTGTCATAAAAATGCATCTATATCGTTTAAATTATGATATTAATAGAAATTTTAAGATTAAAATATCATTTTTCATTTTGTTTCATTTTGATGGTGTAACTTTCAAAATCAAATTTTAGCTACTCAAGTTTAAAATTTGTCTATTTTATTTTCTAAATTTTCAAAAGTTCAGTTTCAACTTTCAAAATTTGAAATTTATTTCATTTTGATCCCTAAATTTAAAAAAACTTAAAATTTGTCTTTAAGAAAAAAATATATTATTTTTTTTCTTTAAAAGAATTATAATCTTCCTCTCTAAATTATATATAGTCTTTAATTGTATTAAAAATATTAATATTATTAAACCAATTTTAACTAATATGAATTTCAAAATTATCATAAATACTAATTTAAAGTTTTATTTTTTTTAATTACAAAAATTAAAAATAAAATATTTGAAAGTGAAACACAACAAATTTCAATTTAACTTTTGAAAGTGGAGGATCCAACTAAAAAAAAAAGAGTGTTTTTGAAAGCCTTTGAAATTTCAAGTTTTGGGATACTTACAGCTTTAATGGCGGCAATAAAACGGCCATAGAGAAAGGCGGACAATGCCTCAACTCTAGAAACCCGTCTCTCATTTTCCATACCATATTTACTTCGAATAGCTTCAACGTTCACACCATCAATCCGGTACCGTTTCGCCACTCTCTCTCTCAAAATACTAATCCTCGTATCATAAACTGGCGTCTTACTCGCCGGAAACACCTCCGCCGCCGTCAAATCCTGCCGCCGCAGCGCCTCCGTCTCCCCCCGACAAACCGCCGCCCACCCATTCACGACGGTGATAAACGACAGAGCATCCCCAATCTTGTGAGAAATACAGATTCCGACAGCCACGCCTCCGCATTCGAACACGTTCAACTGGACCCCCATTGAAACCTCGTTCACCTCGTCTAGTTGGAATGGAATTAGTTTGTTTAGTTCGGTAGGGAACACTGTGTTTGTTATGTCGGAGAGTTGGCGGTTGACTCGGGTTTCGACGAAGGGGACGCCGGCGTCGTTGCAGTCGATGAAAAGGTCGACGTAGTTGGCTCTGCCGGCAAGTGGATAGTAGTGGGATAGCATGTGGGAGAGGGAGTTTTTGAGTTGATCGGTGATTTTTTCGGCGGTGGTGGCGGAGTAGAAATAGACCATTGGGTTGTAGACGTCGACGGTGATTTGGTCGAGGAAGGATAAAGTGTAACGGCGGAGATGATCTGGGGTTGGGGAAGAGGGCTTGATCATTTCTTTTGAAACGATTTCGATTTCCATTGCCACGGCCATGATTGTTTCTTTGGTTGATAGAAAAATGAAGGGGAAAGGGATGGAAAATAAACTTCCTTGTCACGATTTATACAGACATTAATTTAGGTCATGCATTTAAGTCCGGTAGTCACTATAGATTAAATTCATCAACTTAAGCACTCAAGACACTTTGGCCACTTGAATTACTCCACATATATTTTATATTTCATTTATATTTAATTTGAGCTACATTTTGTTATCATAAAAAATACTTTTTTTAGTCCATGGGTTTTAGATATAGTTTTATTTTGGTCCTCTAAAAAATAAACATTTTTATGACATTTCAATAATGTTCACTTTTAATTCATAAATTTAGAGTTTAGTTTCAATTTAGTCCTATATTTAAAAATTAAACATTTTTACTTCGGACATTCAATAATATTTTCTTTAAGTCCTTGTGTGTTTTATTTATTTGTTTATATATATATATATATATATATATTTTAAAAAATATTAAATTCAAGTCAAAAGTAAAATAATCAATTTATCAATATATTAAAATTTAAAATTAGTCTATTCAACATTAAGTTATATTTCTAACAGTTTTGTTATCAAAATAATTAAAATTTTATTAAAATGTTATGAGTAAAATATTCAACTTTGTAACATATGTACCTAGTAAATTAGACCCCAAATTTAAAAGATTAAAAATATATATTTTTCCCTGAATACATACAATTTTCTAAATTAAAATAATAATAAATAAATAAATAATGTAATGGAGCATACCAATATTAATGGTCATTTAACCTATACACTATCTGCTTATAATGAGGACCATAACTTAAAAGGAAAGCATGGTAAAAGAAAATAAATCATATTATATAATCAAATAAAGTTAATTAAAAAAAAGAAAATAAATCTTTTAGTTACTTTTGGACATTTTTAATATATATACATATTATATAATCAAATAAAGTTAATTAAAAAAATATTTTTTCTTTCTTTTTAAGTAAAAAATTGGATAAACTAATTTTAAATATTGATATATTGATGAAATGATTAGTTTAATTTTGACGTGAATTTAAATTTTAAAAAATTGATATAAAAGTTAATTAAAAAATACACCAGAACTAAAAGTGAGCATTATTGAAATATAATATCACGGGTAAAAGTGTTGAATTTTGAAATATAGAGATTAAATTGAAACTATAATCAAACCTAGAGATCAAAAGTGAGCATTATTAAAAAATCGAGAGTAAAAATGTTCATTTTTAAAACATACGACCAAATTGAAACTAAGCTCAAAACTAAAAATGTAATTTTTCATTTATTATTTCTAAACCAAAAAGATAATTAAATGAAAAATAAAATGTAATTTAAATTAGGTCATACATCTAAATTTTAAAATATATGATAAACCTTCATATGTATAGATGATAAAATTGGTCAAAGTCAAATGAAAAGAACAAGTCATCGTAATAATAATTTACTGATTTCTTCTATTGATAATATGTAATTCTTGTGTGTCAAGTAAACAATATGTCTGCAGAAATAAACTTGGTTTTATTATTTAATCTTTACGTGCTAGAATAGAATTTTGACATAGGGGTGTTGATATTTTGGCTGAATAAATTATAAATGATTATTTCATATTAAGATGTAAGTAAGTGATATGTTGTACTAGAGACTTCGGATTCAAATCATTTCACTTAAAAATATTTTAATTAACTTTAATTAAACTGATTTTGTCTATTCTTATAAGAAAATTGAGCAAATAGAGTGGAGTGATATAGACAATGAAAAAGAATGAAAAGGAGAATGTTGTGGCACGATAGCAATTTTTTACCAGGTGTAAATTCTTTTTGTCGTAGTTTTATTTTTTATAATTGAAGTTTTGTAAATTCTATGTTTTTTTTTTTAAATTTAATTTCTTAATTATTATTATTTTATTATTAATTTTTTTTTATTCTTGTATTACTAGTGAGAGATTTTTTCCTTAATGTAGGGTGGAGTCCACCAATCTAAATATTTTGATTCAAATCGCATTGGTTATCAAAAATATATATGCTTTAGAATTAGACTTCAAATATTTCAAAAATAAATATCGACTTCAAGTTTTTTTTTTCCTCTGTCATCCATGTTTTAAATAATTGAATATGTTATCATTTTTCAACCTATGAGTTAAGTATTGATATTATTGATGTGAAGAACTCGTGTAAGGGATATGTCATTTTTAATATAAATTTGTGAATTTTAAAAATGAATTAGAAGGTCTACAACATTATTTGGGATGAACAATGGACGTTGAAGAAATGTTTTGATCTTTGCACTTTCTTATAGCACATAAGTTGGCTAGCTAGAATAGATTAAGAAATCAATTGGCTTTGTGAATTGATAATATCCATAATGGATTCAAGAAATATTAGTGGGAACATGATCAGATTGTAGTCAAATCAAATCTGTACTAAAAGGGAAAAGAAAATTGTAGCCAGTTTGGTTTTGCCTTAATTTTATAAAGTGAATTATTTCAGAAAAGGAAGGAAATTATTGATCGCCCAAAAGTAAAATAATAAGTTGACAATTGTAATTCTTTAATCTTTTCCCAACTCACGTACCCCATGTTGCAATAATTGTCACCAATTTCTTTTTTCTTTTTTTTTTTCTTTTTTATTCAACACTATTTTAAACCTATAATTTATTGATTTAGATCATACAACATATCACGTGAATTATTCTTTCATAAACAAAATATTGAAAACTACTAAAATTCATGAGAAAATCTCTCCATCTTATTACTAATGAATTATCTTATTCAACTGTCTATAATGAAGAAGAAGAGATGTAATAAAACCGTATAGAGATGAAAAGTTAACGAACTAACAAATTTTATAAAACAACCGACTACTAAATCTTACTAATTTTACTAACACACAACTCTCTATAGAGATGTCCATTTTTTAAGCTTGCTTCGAATAGGGTTATGAATCCCTCTGTTTGGACGAAAAATGGGAAAGGAGCTAGAAAGAAAAATTTCCCACAACATAAATGAGGATTGGAAATGTATTCTCCATTTTTGTTCATCTCATTCTATTTATATTTTCTTTTTAAAATTATCGTTTCTCTTTTTTTAAAGAATTTAATATTTTATTTTATTTTTGTTTGTATAAATATGTATTTAAATATATATTTTCTTTAATAATTAGCTATTTAATTGAAATTAATACATATTTTTTTAACAAAAAATATTATCAAAGAAATTAAACAGGCAAAAATATTACAATAAATCAATACAAACCCATTACTAGGGCAGATCTAGGTTATACATTTTGGGGGACCGATTTTTTTTATTCGTAAGTGTAGCACAAACCATCCGACCCTATAATATTTTATTGTCAATAAAATTCATTTTAAAAAAATCATTACCAGATATGTGACAATTATTAACATTTGATTTGAGGAGAACCTTTTTTATTGGAGTCGAAAATTATATTTTATAAATATATTAAAAACTTATCTTCAACTTCACAACCTATTAGTAGATCTCTATAAACTTCCAGTCTAATATTTATGTTCTTAAACTTCAACGACACAATATAATAAATGTTTATAAAACTAGAAATTCAAATTTATTTGATAACTATAATATAAAAAAATACATAATTTTATACGGAAAATATAGTTTATTACTTATAATAATTATTGAAACAAATATAAAATACATAGAAAATCATTATTTAAATAATTCATACAAAAAGAATAAAAATGTAAAATATTTTAAAGAATAGTTTTTTTTTTATATTTACAAATAATTTTTAAAAATTTATGGTTAAAAGATTAAGAAAATCAATAAAAATTAATATGTTCAACATAAAGAAAATAAATAAATAAGATCTAAATTAAAATATATTAAAATAAGAATAAAAAAAGTATCCATATATATAATATAATTAAATGAACAAATATATTTATAAAAATAAAGAAGGATATAAATCAACTAAAAATGAATAAATATATAAAAGAAACATCAATATATAACAACGAACAAAAAAAGATGAGAAAGGAAAAAGTGGAAATATATGATTTTATATATATA
>JBBMKA010046497.1:0-20294 GCA_037833695.1 Sechiopsis laciniata
TAGATAGAACTTGTTAGGTTGTCATCATCTAGAGGCTGAGAGTGGACCAACGTATGTGTCCCCACCGGTCGGGCTGTAAGGATAGATTCCTTACCCTCGGTAGCCGGGTGTGGAGTAGCTATCACACCGATATAAGCCTAGTCTTTAGCCTACTAGAGCTGAACCCTGCCAACGGTGCAAGCCTGCCTTGGCCAGTTCTTAGCTTCAGGCGTCGGTGGTATTCAGGCTGCTACAGTTGAGTGCTGAGGGCCACGCACTACTGTAGATTAGTGACACCGCTTCTGAGTCTTTAGGCATGTGTACCTGGACCGGCATAGTTTGTCCCTAGGCCCCCACATTTACGCAGTTTGCAGCAGCATGCGGTGTGTGTGCACACGCGTTAGGCACTGGGAGTAGAGTTCCCTCGGACTAATGTTCGTGAGTACACCATTTCCTTTTCTAGTCTAGAGCCAAACACTGGGTACTTTCCTGGATGTCCTAGGACCAGTTTGGAGAGTTGGTCAGGACCAGCTTTTGAGTTGGTCACTAGGCCGAGGTTAGGAGACTTTCGAGGATATCTGTTTGGGATCAGCTTTTGAGTTGGTCATTTGGTCGAGGGTATGAGACCTTCGAGGATATCTGTTCAGGATCAGTTATTGAGCTGATCACTAGGCCAAAAGTAAGAGACTTGCGATGACTCAAGAGTTGTATTGACAACTCACCTTAGGGATTCGGTGTTGGTAACTGTTGCATGTATACTTTGATGCTAGATGATGTGTTGTTTCGTACTATAACCCGGTTGGGGATTCTTACAGAGTGCCTTTGTACTCACCCTTATTTTCTGTGGTTTTTCTACCAGGTAACTTGGGATAGCACCGGGACGGCTAGAGGAGGAGCTGCATTGATCATGGGTGTCCGCTGTTTATTTTATGTGTTGTCTTTATTCAGCATGCAGGATAGTTTTGGTTGTAATGACTTTTCATATTTTTAAATTGTTTTAAATAACTCTGGCCAGAGGCTCAACTGCGTCATTATTTTATGAACGGTTCTGAACCTTTAAATTGCATTTATTTTATTGGTTGATTTAAAGTTTAATTTTGAACATATTGAACCATGCATGTTGAGTAAGAACCGGGTTTAGAACTGTTTTAGAGTCGGGTTCTTACACTTTCGCTCTGGCGAACTTTTGTTATCTATCTCTTTGAAATCTCATTAACTTTCTTTCTGTACAAGTCAATTTTATTTCTTTGTAATGTAATATTATAACTCTTCAATGCTGGCACGAAATCTTTTAGTTGGACGAAATGACGTTTTGTAAGAAGTAGAGGCCTTAATTTTTAAAAATTCATTAAGTTTAGAAATTTAATTTCACGGAATCAATTTAGCTTGAGCGAACACAATTAGATCTAACCCAGGCCTTAAACTCCTAGCAAACTTTAAGTTTGGGGGTGCTGAGTGTTTTCATTGGGACAATGAAAAGTCTAAGTTTGAGGGTGGAGTTCGCCGAAGTGAACTTATAGTTCAGAAATTTTTCAAGTGTGATTCAGTGAAGAAAAATTAATTGGATAGTTTCCATTTCGCTGAGGTAAAATGTGAGATATTGCAGATCTAAACCCAGAGTTGGATAAAAACAAGAAAATTTTCAAAATTTTCCCAACTATTCGCGAGAGCGAAGTGAATCAAAGGGTTAGTACCCCAAGTTTCTGGGACTATCTCTCTGTTGTCGTTTACTCTAACATTGTGTATCCATCATTATTATCAAACATTCGATGAAAATTGAGCAAGCGATAGCAAGAAACGTAAGTAAGGGATTCCCAACGAACTGTAAAAAGAGAGTATTCACTTCGGCAAAATACGAGAAGTACCAAAGTTAAAAGGAACAAAAGAGCTTAAAGCGAAAAGTTAAATCCAGTTAACTAGGGAATGCTAGAAGAACCAAAGAATTAAAAGTCTAAGCCAAAAGGAGTTTTCGCAAACGAATAGCTAAAACGAATTATAAAATGTGTTTTCTGAAAACCTGAAGCTTCAACCAGCATGATCCAGTTATAGAAGAACTTTTACTTAGAAATATATTTGGATTCTAAGATTGATGTGTTGATTAACTCTAACGAAGTAAGAAACCATGTTCGCCAAGCAAAAGGAAGAATAGGAAAAAGCAAATTCTCTCAATCTTAAATTGAGCTATTACTCGAGACAAGCAATAGTGTAAGTTTGAGGGTGTGATAACTCTCAAGAATTGAGAGTTAAAGCAACTCAATGAATATAGTTGTTAAAAGAATTTGTTTTAATTGAATGGTTTGATATTAATTTTGCTCCATCATTATGCTTAAGCGAAACATCCTTTAGTTTTCTTATTAAAATGCATGTAGAAGTTTGTTGCTACAAAATATGCTTAATTCTCAAGAAATTACTAAGTGTTAAAAAGAATTGATACTTGTAGTTGTTTGCAGCAAAACTTGAGGAAGTGAAGCGAACCAGGAAAATAGAGCATTCACCCAAGCGAAGGCCAGACCTGACAAAGCAGTTCAAGATTCATTCCACCTCGCCTAAGCAAAGTTTTGAACCTGAAGCTACTGGGAAAATAGATGGATCGTGTGGAAATATCTCATTCAAAGGACACGTGGCAGAGATCGGACGCTTCAAGAGATGATCGTAGCCATTCGTACATGTTGGCTTTGACCTCGTCGACAAAATGGATCATGGAGCATAACTGGTTAGAGTAGAGCAGTTTTTTGGCAGAGTAGGGATCGTGGAGTAGAACATTCGATGCAGCTTGTCGAGAGACCTATAAAAGGCGAGCGTCTCCTCAAAGTTTGGGTTTGGAAATTTTTTTGTTGAAATTTTTCTCCAGTTATCGTTTTCAGAGCTTCCTTTCCTTTCTGACCAAGTTGTACTTTTTCGCTTAGTCTTAAACCTCCATAGCAATTTCGCCGGGCTCAGTTATTGCTTTCTAGGGAAGATTTTCTGCATTTCAAAGACAGTTTCATTGTAACCAGAATTTTCACAAGAGATCTTGCAAGTATCAACATTTTAGGCATTTTCTAATCACTTTTCTTGCTCGTCTTTATTCTTTGCAATTTCTATTTCTATCAAGCATGTTTTCCATTTCTCTTTTAAGTTTAAGCATGTTTACAGATATGAGGAACTAAATTTTTTGTCGAGAGGTTTTGAGGGAAGTAAGGGATTTCGCGATAGCGAAGTAGTTAGCGAACATAACGTATTGTGCATGCTATCTTTCAATTAATATACATTGCGTTAAACAAACTATTTGTATGAACTCTGTGTTAATTTTAGAGAGCTAAGATGGAGCAATTTTACATGTTTGACATTAGGACTGTTAAGCTTGCTTGCTAATTAAGAACTCTAAGAGATAAGGTTCGCCTGATGATAATTTGGTAGAATAGTTGTTTGAATTTGAAAGAATCAAACTAAGTGCTCGAGAGAGCCGAATGCCAGTGTTCAAGAGAACTAAAGGGAATCTCTGTTAGTGTTCACCTTCTCTAGTTGCTTTATTTAAGCGAATCCCTGAAAACCTTAACCCTCTCTATACTTCATCTTATATATTTAACTTGTTTACTCGTGTATTTGCTTATTCAAAAATTAACCAACACTCATTTTTACCAACAACATTATTACTTTGACTCTTGCATGAAAACGAACCTAAACAAGACCAAAAATCTCTGTGGAGAATGACCTTGTACTTACTTTAAAACTTGCTACAACAAAGCTGTGTATACTTGCACATCCTTGGGAAATCACACACGCAACACACACACTTCGCTTGATTGAGTATATTTTCGCTTAGGCGAGATTGTTGCTTTCCACGTCACCATTCTCACACCATTATTATTTTTTTAATTTGTGAGTTCTACCGATGTTCGACGCAAGGATTTAGAGTTTGAGGTTGGCCAGAATGTGTCCCTAAAGGTAGCCCCGAAGAGAGGTACCTTAAGGTTTGGTAAGAATGGGAAGTTGAGTCCTTGGTTTGTTGGGCTCTTTGAGACCCTAAAAGGGGATCAGGGCAGTGGCCTATCGTTTAGCCTGCCTCTATCTTTATCAGCAGTGCATAATGCATTCCATATTTCAATGTTGAGCTAGTATATAGCGAACCCGTCAGATATAGTGGATTTTGAGCCTTTGCAGTTGAACCCTGATTTATCTTTTGAGGGGTAGCAAGTGCAGATCTTGGCCCAGATTAGTTGGTTAAAGTGGTGTGGAAAAGTGTTGCGGAATTATCTAACACATAAATTAAGAAAATAATAATGATTTGAGAATGGTGATGTGGAAAGGAATAATCTCGCCTAAACGAAATTATACTCAATCAAGCGAAGTGTGTGTGTTGCATGTGTGATTTCCTAAGGATGTGCAAGTATACACAGTCTTGTTGTACAAGTTTTAAAGTAAGTACAAGGTCATTCTCCATAGAGATTTTTGTTCTTGTTTAGGTTCATTTTCATGCAAGAGTCAAAATAACAATGTTGTTGGTAAAAATGAGTGTTGGTTAAGATTGAATAAGCGAATACACGAGTAAACAAGTTAAATATATGAAATCAAGTGTCGAGAGGGTTAAAGTTTTCAGGGATTCCCTTAAACGAAGCAACTAGTGAAGGCGAACACTAACAGAGATCCCTTTTGGTTCTCTCGAACACTGGCATTCGGCTCTCTCGAGCACTTAGTTTGATTGTCTCGAATTCAAACAACTATTCTACCAAATTAACATCAAACGAACCTTATCTCTAAGAGTTCTTCATTATCAAGCAAGCTTAACAGTCCTAATGTCGTACATGCAAGTTCGCTTTATTTTCTTGAAACGTCCGATCTTCTATAAGAACTCTTAGAAATATCTCATCCAAAGGACGCTTTAGTTCTTCTATAACTAGACCATGCTGGGCGAAGCTTTAGTTTTTCAGAAAACTATATTTTATAATTCGTTTTAGCCATTCGTTCGCAAAAACTCCTTTTGGCTTAGACTTTTAATTCTTTGGTTCTTCTAGCTTTCCCTAGTCAACTGGATTTAACTTTTCACTTTAAGCTATTTTGCTCCCTTAAACTTTGGTACTTCTCGCCTTTTGCCGAAGTGAATACTCTCTTTTTACAGTTCGCTGGGGATCCCTCACTTACGTATCTTACTATCGCTTGCTCAATTTTCATCGAATGTTTGATAATAATGATAGATACGCAATTTTAGAGCAAACGGCAGCAGAGAGATGATCCTAGAAACTTGGGCTACTAGTCCTTTGATTCACTTCGCTCTCACGAATAGTTGGGAAAATTTTGAAAATTTTCTTGTTTTTATCCAACCCTGGGTTTAGGTTTGCAATATCTCACCTTTAACCTCAGCGAAATGGCAACTATCCAATTAATTTTTCTTCGCTGAATCGCTCTTGAAGCATTTCTAAACTATAAGTTCGCTTCGGCGAACTCCACCCCCAAACTTGGAATTTTCATTGTCCCAATGAAAACACTCAGCACCCCCAAACTTAAAGTTAGCTAGGAGTATAAGGCTTGGGTTAGATGTAATTGAGTTCGCTCAAGCTAAATGATTCCACGAAATTAAATTTCTAAACTTAATGAATTTTTGAAAATTAAGGCCTCTACTTCTTACAAAACATCGCTTCGTCCAACTAAAAGATTTCGTGCCAGCATCAAAGAGTTATAATATTACATTACAAAGAAATAAAATTGACTTGTACAGAAAGAAAGTTAATGAGATTTCACAAAGAGATAGATAACAAAAGTTCGCCGAAGCGAAAGACAATAGTATTTTTTTTTTCTATTTAGCTATTACATGCAAGCTTACAAAAGATGGGATTAAAATACACGATAAGCGAACATGCATTCATACAAAACATTAAACGAAAAGAAATAAAAAGAACGGAGGACTTCCATTATTGTTTAGAAGAATCTTCGCTAAAGTCGAGTTTTGGCGGCGGCGGAAGATCTGGGAACTTAGGCATTGAGACAGGGCCACCATCAAGACTGTCAAGGACTGTTTGAAGCATGATATAGCGCTGGCGAGAATATTGATAGAATATTCACTGCTCTCTCAGCACCATCTTCCACATTCTACGATTCTCGGCTTAAATCTCCCTTAACAACTGAAACTGTTCTTTGCCCCCGCTTGACTTGTCTACGTTCTTCCTTGTGCGACCTGTCTTTACAGCAGTCTTCGGAACAAAGTTCAGTGTCTTCCTTCGCAAGACAAGTGTTTCACCAAGTCGTCCATGAACACCTTGGGCTTGGCAGAGTATCGAAATAAAGTACGGGAACATGTAGTAACATGCTCGTTTGCCAACCCAAGTTTGAATTTCTTCCGCGATGATTTGTCCCATGTTAATGGAAAAATCGGTCATGATGGCATAAATCAGCAAGGCTCGTGGCACAGTCAGCGTGGATTCGTGTGTCGTTGGCATGAAACACGTTTTGATGAAGGCATGCCAAAATTTCGCTTAGTCGTTAAGGTTCACAGTGAGAAATCTCTTTAACTGTTGTCCTTTGTCCCACTTCGCTCCATCAATTCCGATGATGGCTACATAGCTCTCTAGCATGGTTTCGTTAGAATCCTCAAGCAACTGATCATACTCAAACTCGCCATCGTCGAGCTCGAATAGCTCGTTCTAGTCATCTAGTGCCTAGCTAATGATTCGCTCTTCCACCACTGTTTGATAACTTAAGCGATCGAGTATACTCGCGTAAAACTTGAACACCCAGTCTCACCTCACCTCGTTGTGTGGATGGTAAATATACAGCCAGCCTCTCTTTTCAATTTGGTATAAAACTGGGGCAGGCACTCCGTTGAAGTCTTGATCGAATCCTTGCTCTAAAAGGAAACATTTTTTCTAAACTTCGATCATGTTTTGTCTGATCACGTTGCCCCTTTCCTCTGACTGGAGAATTTCCTCTGCTTCGTCTCGAAGTGCCTTTCCTTTGTTCAATTTCTTTCATGGTGGCGAAGCTTCCTCTTTGAAACTCGCGACCCTTCTCTTCTTTGAGACTGACTGTTTCTGGGTTCTTTTGCCAAATGTGCGTTTGACTGGGGTGGAACTCGTAGCTCTTGGTTTCACCTTGCCAGATTTTCTCAAGACTGACTGTCCCTCCTCGAGCTCCTTCTTCAAGTCATCATCAGATCCTTGCTCAATTTTACTTTCGCGACGTTGTACTTCCTCGTCCTCTGCTGATTCTTTGGCCGTGTTAGTGATTGGATCAGCAGCATCTTGATAGGGTGTCGAGTGTGCCTCATATCCAATTGGCCTTCTAGTGGGACTCGCGAATCTTTCCAGCTGCTCCACAAAAAATTGATCTGAATTCACCTCTTTGTCCTCCTGTGAATTTGTTTTCTCATTCCCTGTTGGTGTAGACGCGGTATGTTCGACTTCTTCATCACTTTCATTCGCCACATCCAACGTTTCAGAGTCAACATCAGACTGGCGAGGCGCCAGCTATGCGTCATCTGCTGAAACTTCTGGTTCAAACCGCGACTGCTCCTTTATTTTATCGCCGAAGAGGTCACTCATCAAGCTGTCCTCCAATCTTTTGTCTTCTTCGTAGACCTCAATGAAGAACGCCCCAGTTGTCGTTACCTCAGTCGTTCTACTTCTCTTGCCCAAAGTTTCACACTCATCCTTTCGCTGAATCTTGCCAGTGAGCTCTTTTTTTTCCTTATTTTTCTTCTTTTTCTCCTTGATCTTCTCTTTTTTTCCTTCTCTTGCTCTTTCCAACTCGGGCTCTAATTTCGCCATTTGCTTACGCAATGCTTGGTTTGCGGCAGATCCAATAGTGTCCTTGCCAGGATCCTCAGCGGGCTTAGTTACCTTTGCCACGCCAGGCTCAACGACCTTCTCCTCAGCTGGCTTCTGTTGCTTCGCCGTCATAGTTTTGACTAGCTTAACCACGATAGACTCACTTTTCTTCGCCACCAACTTTGCTACTTTTGCTTCGCCGACCTTAGGGACTTGAAGCCCAAATGGCTGACTTACATGTTTAACAGTTGTTGCTTCTACCGGTTTGACAGATTCGGCTACTTTCCCGCCCACTGCCTTCACAACCTTCGTGTCGCTCTTCTTTTCCAAAGATGGCAGAGGTTTCTTCTACTCAGTTGGCTTTGCCATCTTGCCCACAGAAGGCTCGGTAGAGGACTTTTCAGATGACTTTTCGACTATAGATTTTGCCCCACCTTCGCTGCAACAGACTGCGTTGAAGATTTCTTCAACACGATTCTCGGCCTAACTCCCACAGAAAGAGCTTCGGCCACCACCTTGCTTGCACTCGCAGCGAGCTTTGATTTTAACAGCTCTTTTACAGCCGCAAACTTGTTCGCGGCCACTTCTCCTTTGCTCATCTTCTTGGTGAGGTTGGCACTAACTTGTGTGCAAAAGGCCATTTGGAAATTTGAGGTTAAGGTTGGTAGAAACTTACGAAATTGGCAGCGAAAATCGAGAGCTCGAGAGTATTTGGAGATTTAGAAAGCGTGAAAAAGTGAAAATGAAAAGGGAATGAGGATTATATAGGGTTCAAATCGATAGTTTTCGAGATGCGAAACGTCACTTGACACGTGACGACACTTGGATCATTGGATCGAGGTTTTCAACGACACATGGTGACTACGATGACAGCTGTCGGGCACTATAGTGTGCGTCACCGCATGACGTTAGCCATTTCCCACTTCTCGCTTTTGCAAAATTAATCCAAAAGGCTTACTGCGAAAATTTTAAAATCCTTCCTTCCATAACAACTAAGGTCCTTTCGTTACAAAAATCCTAACAAAAGTAAATTTAAAAGCAACACACTAACTATGTACAAGGATGAAACACTTACCTGGCCTGGAGAGATCAATAATATTTGAGAAAGATAAATCCACGCCTCCAGCCAGCTTGCTCGCCTAAGTTATCAGTCAGTGGAGCGAAGTTCGCTTTCGCAGACTCTTCACCTTAATAAAGTTTAATTCTGTGCCCATTGATGAGGAATTCTAAGCTATTCGAGTTATTCTTTAGCGAAATTGCCTCATGCGGGTGAGCTTGGACAATTGTGAAGGGTCCTGACCATCTTGACTTCAGCTTGCTTGGAAACAGTCACAACCGCGAATTGTACAGCAAAACCTTTTGTCCTGGTAGAAATTCTTTCAACTTAATACGCTCATCGTGCCATCGCTTCATTTTTTCTCTATAGAGTTTTGCATTTTCATTAGAAAACTGGCGAAACTCTTCCAATTCTAGCAGCTGAAGCTTCCTTTTTGGCCCAATTCCTTGTGAATCCATGTTAAGTTCTTTCGTTGCCCAGTAAGCCTTATGTTCCAGCTCAAGTAGTAAGTGGCATGCTTTTCCAAAGATTAAGCGAAACAGAGACATCCCCAAGGGTGTCTTGTACGCTGTTCGGTATTCCCATAATGCATCATCTAACTTAACTGCCCAATCCTTCCTTGTAGGGCTAACTACTTTCTCTAAGCTTTTCTTTATCTCATGGTTAGACACTTCAGCCTGGCCATTGGTTTGCGGGTGGTATGCTGTCGCGATCTTGTGGCGAACATTCTACTTTACCAGAACGGTTTCCAAGGCTTTGTTAATGAAGTGAGTGCCTTCGTCGCTGATTATCACTTGTGGGGTTCCAAACCGCAAAAAAATATGTTTTTGCAAAAAGTTAATGACTATTTGCGCATCATTTTTTGCATAGGCGATGGCTTCTATCCATTTAGACACATAATCCACAGCCACCAAGATATACGTATTGTCGTGGGAGTTCAAAAATGGTCTCATGAAGTCTACGCCCCACACATCAAAGAGTTCAACTTCCAGAATAAACATCAATGGCATTTCATCTCGTTTGCCTATGTTCCCCAGCCGTTGACAAGCATCGCAGGATTTCACAAAATTGTAAGCATCTTTAAAAATTCCAGGCCAGAAGTAACCAAGTTGAAACACTTTCGCAGACGTCTTTGCCCCCCGTAGTGGCGAGCGTAGGCTGCTCCATGACATTCGGCAATGATCTCTTTTTCCTCGTTTTCTGTTACACAACGACGAATGAACTGGTCCACAAATTGTTTATATAGGAATGACTCATCCCAGAAGTATGATTTCACGTCATGCAGAACATGTTTCTTCTGTTGGTAACTCAAATCAGGCAGCATCAGTCCACTTGCGAGGTAGTTTGCAATATCGGCGAACCAAGGTTCGCTTACCTTGTCATTGGTGCCTACTGCGCATAGTTGTTCGTCTGGAAAAGACTCATTAACTTCGTTGTGTTTTTGTAATTCCTCTGCAACCTCAAACCTAGACAAGTAATCGGCGACCACATTCTCACATCCTCTTTTGTCAATGATCTCGATATCAAATTCTTGCAGCAGGAGTATCTACCTTAACAGACGGGGCTTTGCATCTGGCTTCTTTAGCAAGTACTTAATTGCGGCATGGTCTGTATAAACTATTACTTTCACTGCAAAAAGATAGGGGCGAAACTTTTCTAGCGCGAATATCACCGCTAAAAATTCCTTCACAGTGGTTGTATAATTCTTTTGTGCGTCGTTTATCATTTTACTTACGTAGCATACTGGATGGATCAGTTTCTCGCCTCGTTGTCCCAGCACAGCTCCCAGCGAATAATCACTTGCATCGCACATGATGCAAAATGGTTCTTTCCAATCTGGTGTTCGCATGATTGGGGCTGAGACCAAGGCGTTCTTTAATGTTTAAAATGATTTTGCGCAAGGGAAGTAAAAAACAAATGGCTGATCCTGCACTAAGTGTTCACCCAAAGGCTTAGCGATTTTTTAGAAGTCTTTGATGAATCTTCTATAAAACCTAGCGTGGCCTAGGAAACTCCTGATGTCCTTCACATTTTTCGGTTGTTGTAATTTCGCAATAACCTCTACTTTTGGCAGATCTATTTCCATCCTCTTGCTGGATACCTTGTGTCCCAACATAATCCCTTTGGTTACCATAAAATGGCATTTTTCCCAATTCAAAACGAGATTAGTTTCTTCACAACAGTCGAACACTTTTCACAAGTTACCTAGACAATCCGTGAATGATGCCTCAAACACTGTGAAATCGTCCATGAATACATCCATGCCTTATTCCATTAGGTCAAAGAAAATGGCCAACATAATCGCTGGATGTTGCCGGCATGTTGCACAAGCCAAATGGCATTCGCCTAAAGGTAAAAATTCCATAAGGGCAAGTGAACGTTGTCTTTTCTTGATCCGTGGGATCTATAGTAATCTGGTTATAGTTCGAGTACCCATCTAAGAAGTAGAAGTATTCTTGGCCAGCCACTCTGTCTAACATCTGGTCGATGAACGGTAGCAGAAAGTGATCTTTCTTCGTTACGGCATCTAGTTTCCTATAATCCATGCAAACTCGCCATCCCGTAATAGTGTGTGTTGGTATTAACTTGTTCTGTTCATTTTTAACAACGGTGGTTCCTCCTTTATTTGGAACACATTGTACAGGGCTCACCCATTTGCTATTGGCTATAGGATAGATCACTTCCACGTCTAGCCACTTGATGATTTCTTTTTTAAGCACTTCCTTCATTGCGAGATTTAATCTCCTTTGTGGTTCAACTGTGCGAAACTCTTTGTCTTCCAACTGAATTTTATGCATGCAGTAAGCAGCGCTAATACCTTTCAAATCGGCTAACGTCCAGCTAATTGCTCGCTTATGCTCTTTTAGTAATTCAATAAGCGATATTTCATCGTTTGGTATAAGTTAGGACGAGATAATAACAGGCAGTGTTTTGCCTTTGCCAAGGTAGACATATTTTAGATGATCTGGTAAGGTTTTCAGTTCTAAGATTTGTAGCACTTCAATCGATGGTTTTATTGGCAGAGCAATTCTATCAGGAAAGTCAGCGAGTTTCCTTCAGCGTACCAAATCTCACCGGCTTCCCATTATTCATAAAAGGATTTATTCTCACTTGATCCTCCATAATCTGTATTCACATCCTCTCGCTGTTCACTAGATCTACTGGCATAAACGTCGTTAAAATCCTCTTTTAGTGAATTAATTACTGCACATTCTTCTACTTCGGATGGGTATTTCATCGAATCAATGATGTTGAATTTAATTTGCTCGCCATTCATTCGTAATGTAATTGTGCCCTCATAGACATCAACCAGTGTCCGCCTTATTCGCAGAAATGGTCGCCCCAAAATAATGGGCACATCCCGATCTGCTTTGTAGTCTAGGATAATGAAATCAACAGGATAGATAAACTTGTCAACTTTCACTAAGATGTCTTCTATGTTTCCTTCCGGCTTTGCTATGGAGCGATCGATAAGTTGTATTGTTATCGATGTTAGCTTGGCTTCACCGATTCTAAACCTCTTATAGACAGACAACGACATTAAATTAATGCTTGCTCCGAGGTCGCATAATGCTTTCCTGATGTAGTGTCTACCTATGGAGGTAGGGATCGTGAAAGCTCTTGGATCTTTTTCCTTCGCTAGAATTTTATAGTTGATCAAAGCACTGCACTCTGGATTTTGCGACATGATCTTCGATACGGTATTTCTCAGACAAAACATCTTTCAAGAATTTGGCGTAATTTGGCATTTGTCGCAATGCCTCCAACAATGGTAAGTTTATCTGTATCCCTTTCAATATTTCCATGAACTTCTCAAAACTCAGATTGTCTTTTTTCTTCCTTAGCCTCTGTGGAAATAGCGGAGGCGGTGTAAACTTAATTACTTCGCTCTGCGTGGCATCTATGCCGGCATCACAAAGTCCTTTAGGCACTGGTTATTTTTCTTTTTTTTCAATCGCCTCAGCGATTCTTTCTATCTTATCACATTCTAACTGGTCGTCACATTCTTCTGCCCAGTCTGCTTTTAGAATTTCCTTGCAACTTCCGTTATCGAGGGTTCGCCTTAGCGAAATAAACGTCGGCTCATCTTCCACCTCCTCAACATTTATCAGTTCAGAATTCGCCTCAATCACTGAGATATCTTTAAACTGCTATTTTCCTTCGCATTTTATAGTCTTGGTATTAGATGGCAGATGCCCCATAGGTCTCTGTCTTAACTCATTTGCTAATTGACCCATCTGAGTTTCTAAATTTTCAAAGCGATTTGATTGTTCTGAATAGCGGCTTGCTGATTTTTTGAGATGGTTTCATTTTTTGTTATGTACTCTTTCAGCAAGCTTTCCAGCGAACCATGCTGGGGTTGTTGGAATTGTTATTGTTGTTGTTGACTTCGCTGATTCTGGAATGAGTTCCACCCTATATTGATTGACATGTTGAAATCGGGTGGATTCTCGTTGTGTTTTAGTGGGAAATTTGATGGCTTGAGCTTCCAGCACCGTTAGCCCAAGAGAAATTTGGGTGTTGTCTCCATCCTGGGTTCTAGGTGTTTGAAAAGGAGTTATGCTGGCGATTTGCTTGTGCGTAAAACACCGAGGCGGTGTTGTGCAGGAATTATTCATATGAGTGTGCTTCGCCGCACAAGGTACAAGATTCTGATATAAAACCTTGTTGCTGACTATCTGTGAAGTTGACTTGAGCTATATTTGCGTTCTTGTTTGTTCCATTCGAGCCTCGCATACTTAGTAAGAACTCTTTCATCTCGGCAACTTCCTGTTTCAATTATCGATCACTTCCTACTTCATTCTAGCCTCCTACCCTAGCTTCTTGGCGAGCATCATTTTTCCATTGAGCGATATTCAGGGCTATTCGCTTCATAATCTCAATGGCTTGATTGTATGTTTTAGACAGGAGTGCTCCATTCGCCGAAGCATCGAGCACCATTTTTTTTGCCTCGCTCAATCCACCATAAAAGTACTCAAACTGGACACAGCATGGAAGACCATTGTGAGGACATTTTCTCTAGATCATTTTAAAACGGTCCCAGGCTTCCGCGAGTGACTCGCCAATAATTTGGCAAAACTGCATAATTTCGTCACGAAGGTCCATCATTTTCCTCGGTGGAAAATACTTTAATATGAATCGCTTTGCAAGCTCCTCCCATGTTATCTCATGCAAGTTCTCCATATTATCCAGCCATTCCTTCGCCTTTCCTTGAAGCGAATGTGTAAACAAACTCAGCCTCAAGTTATCTCGGGTCATGTCTGGAATGATGAATGAATCATCGACTCCCATAAATTCTCGCAGATGGTTATGGGGGTCTTCGCTAGCTAGCCCATGAAATTGTGCCTTCTGCTGAAGAAGTATGTTCATCATCGACTTAATCTCAAATGCTCGTACCCCATTGCTTGATCTAATTCCTCATCTCATAAATTCTGTGAGATTGGGTACAGCATAAGCTCTAACTTCTCCCTCCCTATCATCAGCCATCATAATAGGGTTGGCGAGAAATCGGTCTGCGTGCTCATAATTGGGGACAACAAGCAGAACAGGTTCTGCCTCAACATTTTCAGTGGGCCTAATTAGATTGGCATTCTGATTTTCCTCAGCCATCCTGTTGGAGTGGTTTCATCTTCTATTTTTCCTTCTTCGAAGTAAGTTTTGCTCTGGTTCGGGATTGAAGTGCTCCACGATCTCGCTCCTTCGCATCCACTAAGCGAATCCCCTGTAACAAGTGCACAGATTAGTTTCACGTTAAGCGAATCCCCTGTAACAAGCGAATCCCCTGCAATGGCGCCAAAAACTTGTTGCAGAATTATCTAACACACAAAATAAGAAAATAATAATGATGTGAGAATGGTGACGTGGAAAGCAATAATCTCGCCTAAACAAAATTATACTCAATCAAGCGAAATGTGTGTGTTACGTGTGTGATTTCCTAAGGATGTGTAAGTATACACAGTCTTGTTATAGCAAGTTTTAAAGTAAGTCCAAGGTCATTCTCCACAGGGATTTTTGGTCTTGTTTAGGTTCGTTTTCATGCAAGAGTCAAAGTAACAATGTTGTTGGTAAAATGATTATTGGTTAAGATTGAATAAGCGAATACATGAGTAAACAAGTTAAATATATGAGATGAAGTATCGAGAGGGTTAAGGTTTTCAGGGATTCGCTTAAACCCGACAAAAAATTTAGTTCCTCATATCTGAAAACATGTTTAAACTTAAAAGAGAAACGGAAAACATGCTCGATAGAAATAGAAATTGCACGAAATAATGACGAGCAAGAGAAGTGATTAGAAAATTCCTAAATGTTGATAACTTGTAAGATCTCTGGTGAAAATTTTGGTTACAACGAAATTGTCTTTAAAATGTGGAAAATCTACCCTAGAAAGCAATAACTGAGCCCGAAAAAATTGCTCTGGTGGCTTAAGACTAAACGGAAAGGTACAACTTGGTCGGAATGGAAACGAAGCTCTGAAAACGATAACTGGAGAAAAATTTTAACAAAAAAAATTCACAACCCCAAACTTTGAGGAGACGCTCGCCTTTTATAGGTCTCCCGACAAGCTGCAGCGAATCTTCTGCTCTACGATCGCTGCTCTGCCAAAAAGCTGCTCTACTCTGACCTGTTCTGCTCCACGATCCATTTTGTCAACGAGGACAGAGCCGACATGTACGAATGGCTACAATCATCTCTTGAAGCGTCTGATCTCTACCACGTGTCCTTTGGATGAGATATTTCTACCCGATCCATCCCTTTTCCTGCTAGCTTCCACTTCGAAATTTTACTTAGGCGAGGTGAAATGAATCTTGAACTGCTTTATCGGGTCTAGCCTTTGCTTGGGCGAATGCTCTCTTTTCCTAGTTCGCTTCACTTCCTCAAGTTATGCTGCAAACAACTACAAGTATCAATTCTTTTTAACACTTAGTAATTTCTTGAGAATTAAGCATATTTTGTCGCAACAAACTCCTACTTGCATCCAAATAAGAAAACTAAAGGATGTTTCGCTTAAGCATAATGATGGAGCGAAATTAATATCAAACCATTCAATTAAAACAAATTCTTTTAACAAATATATTCTTTTGAGCTAGTTTAACTCTCAATTCTTGAGAGTTATAAAATAGCCAGCGAGTTGAGGAAGCAACTTGAGAGTGTGAGGGCGACATGGGTTCTCGTTACCTGGAGTTATTCGATTCTTATGACTTTCGAGGACAAAAGTCATAAAAGGAGGGAATGTTGTAATGCCCCGTAATTTTAGTTTGATCCTCCAAGTTATTCTCTTTCTCGAGATTTTTGAGTTAATTCCTAGTTAGTTTAGCCATAGGGGTGTTTTGGTAATTTTACTCTTAGGGACCTTTTAACAAATATTGATTAATGTTTGGTGATTTTGAGAGTTCAAGAATCCCTTGGAGCATTAGTGAGAATAAGTAAAGTTGGTTTTGCAAAAGAAAGATTTTATTTTGTGTTATTCAAGAAAAGGAAAAAAAAAAAAAATACAGTCACTTTTAAAGTAAAGGAAAATATGGAAATTAAAATTAGGAAAAGGCCCATTTAGTTATTTTTTAAAAAACAAAAGAGAAAGGAAAAGGGATTTAGAAAACAAGGAAATTAATTTAAGAAATAAAAAGGAAAAAATGAATAGAAAAATGGGCATTTAAAAGAAAAAGAATTAGCAAAGAAAGAAAGGGAAAACCCTACAAATTTCATCTTCATCTTCAACCGGGGGAAATTGAAAAATGGGGGTTATTTTTAAAACTTGATTCAAAAAAGAGGTAGATTTCAAACTTTTTGTACAAATAGTGTAAAAAATTTGTCTTATGTGGAAAAACTAGAGCTGGCGCCTCCTTACCCCTAATGCTTTCTAGGCTGCTCTGAAAAAACTGTCAGCCACAGACTGTGCGCATTGAAGTTTTTTTTTTCTTTTTTAAATTTTATTTTTTTATATAATAAAATTAGGTTTTAATTGAAAATAAAGTTATTTTTTTAAAATCTAACATAGTTAACCTTTTTTAAATTTTATTTTAAGGATATGTTTAAAAAATTATGATACAAATATACTAAATATTTTAATTAATATATATCCACAATTTTTCCCATTTTGTAATCATACTCTCTAACTAAAGATCTTAATACCATAAAAATATATAAAAAAATATAAATTTTCATGAAAGTTACAAATTAAATGTGGTTTTTCTATTTAAATATTTATTTAAGTTGTTTTTTAAAATCCATTTTGAACTTTAAAAAAGAATCAATTTGAGTAACATATTTGAATTAAGGAATAATATTTAAAAAAATTACAAAAGTTAAGCATCATACCTTAGGTAAAAAAGAAATCACTTTAAAAAGTTAAAAAAAAAATGTTAAATAAATAGTGATAGCTAGATCTAATTAATTTTTTAATCAATATACTTTAATTAAATTATGATCCACACCCTTTTTTACATTTTGTAAGTATACATTTAAAAAAAAAAAAAAAAAAAAAACTTAAGACTATAATGATTTGTTTAAAAAAGATTATAAGAGTAGCGAAATAACCAATTTTAAAATATGCATTTCACTATTTTTTAAACAAATGAATAATATTTTACTAGTGTTTATTAAAACCTTTTTATTTTTTTTAAGTTTTAAGTGTTGTGATAGTTTTCTTTGGTGTTCTTTGTATCATTTCTTTTTTACATATATATTTTTTCAAAACTAATTTTTCAAAATTTTCAAATGGATTTAAAATATATTTTAAATAAAAGATTTAAATGTTAAAATAAAAATAATAATAAAATAAATTAATAATGTTAATAGACACTAATAAATATTGATAATTGTTTGAATTTGAAAACTTTAATTTATTTGTTTAAAAATAGTGAAAATTAAATTTCAAAATGGTCATTTCACTATTCTTGTGATATTTTTAACAAATAATTATGATTTAATTTTTTATTTTAAGAAATGTATAATTTTAAAATGAAAAAAAGTTGTGTATAACAATTTAATTTAAGTATATTAATAAAAATAAAAACTCTAATTAAATTGAACTATCACTATTTATTAGTTTTAGTTTAGTAAGTGATCTATGAGTATTTATTTAAAAAAAAAAATGTTTTCTTTTTTAAGTGACTTCTTCTTTACTTAAGCCATGATACCTAACTTTTGTAATTTTTTGTATGGTTCCTTATTTCACACACATATATATAAATTTTCAAATTAGGTTATTTTTTAAAGTTTAAAATGAAATTTAAAAAATAGTTTAAATAGAAAAATTATCATTTAATTTATAACTTTCATGAAATTTAATATATATATATATATTATGGTATTAAGATTTTAAGTTGAAGTGTATTAAAATGGAAAAAAATGTGAATATATTAAGTAAAATATTTAGCATATTTTTATCATATTTTTTTAAACATATCCTATAAAGAAAATGAAATAAAAAACGTTAACTATATTAAAACTAAAAATAATAACTTTATTTTCAATTAAAAAACCAATTTTATTATCTTAAAAAAATAAAAACAAAAACTTTGATGTGCGTGAATCAGACAACTTTTTAGAGCAGCCTTCAAAGCAGTGGAGATCAGGAGGCGCCACCTCAGCATTTTACATATAAGACAAATTTTTTGCACTGTTTTTACAAAAAATTTGAAATCTACCTCTTTTTTGAAATTGTGTTAAAAAACAACCCCCATTTTTCAATTTTCCCAAGCATTAGGGGTAAGGAGGCGCCAGCTCTATTTTTTCCACATAAGACAAATTTTTTACACTTTTTGTACATAAAGTTTGAAATCTACCTCTTTTTTGAAGTAAGTTTTAAAAACAACCCCATTTTTCAATTTCCCCTGTTTTCTCATTTAGTATGGTTTAAACTATTAACGATATATTGCTTTGATCTCCACTTTGAAATTGTTATACATTTTAAAGAAAAATATATGTTTTTTTTAATTATTGTTGTTGATACCAATTTTAGTGTAGCCGATACCCACGATAAATTTGTAGTTTAATGGACTTAGAGTGACCCGTAAGAAAGAAGACAGGTGAGGGGATTGGTGTTGAGCACCAAAACACTCAGACACTCAAATCAATATTTTGGAGAAAATAGAGAGAGTTTAGAGAGAAGATAAGTTTTACCTTGAAAATTGTGCACCACTTTCTCACTTTAGTCAGAGTACATATATATATATAAATATATAAATATATATATATATATATATTTATATATTTACCATATATTAATGTCTATCTTTGATATGTCATGTTTAAGTTACACGTTAAATTAATTTTTTTTTTTTATTATTATTTATTTATTTATTATTATTTATTTATTATTATTATTATTTTTTTTTTTTTTTTTTTTTTTACAAGATAACCTTTACTAAAATGAAATTCTCTCTCGAGCTCTCGGTGAGAGAGAGATATTTCGCCGGACTCAACGACGTTCTCTTTGGAGAATCGCCGGAGAGTGTTCTTGGGCACCCACGGGTGCGTTCTTGGGGCCAAATCGTGCTTTCTTTGGAGAGTGGGGGATGGCCATTCTTGGGCTCGAAGGCGAGCAGAGACGAAGGAGCCCTATTCGGGCTGTTCGGGAAGTTTGTAGAGGACCGATCGGAGATTGCGAAGCAGACCAGAAAACTCCTCTTTACAGGTAAGGCTTCCCCCTTTTTGGAGCTCTCTTCAAATGTGGGTTTTTGGGGCTGGTTTTCTAAGAAAATCTGGGGTGTGGTTGTCCGTTGGTCGAAGGCTGAGGGGGAGATCTCGATCCTGCTCAAAAGGGTTGTGTGGGAGAGGGAATTGTTTCCATTCGACCGTGGGAAGCCTGCTAGGGAGGAGAAGATGAAGAACCTAAAGGCGACGCAGAAGAGGGGAAACAAACAAAGTTGGTCGGAAAAGAGGAGTGGTGTTCCGAAGATTCAAACGCTGCCCATGGTGGGTCGAGAAATCGCCGGCGAAGTAGTCACGTTGAAAAGTGGACATTGTCATGAGAGCTTGGGGAGACGTGTGGGGAAGCAGGTGAACAACAATTTTGAGGGGCCCAAGACGATCTGCCATATGTCCTATGTTATAGTCTGCCAGCAGGTGAGAAGTTGGCTCGAGGAAAAGGCAGATGGAACACTTGCAGATGCTGACCAGACCGATTCAGGTTGGGGAGTGCAGCGAGTGGACCGGACCAAAAACCAAACCACCTGTTTTAGTGACCCGGTTTGCTTCTCGAACCAAATCGAACCAACTACCTTTTTTATCCAGTTCATGTCCTTCTCTTTTTGCCTATTTCTACTCAATTCATTTTTTGTGTCTTGGTGGGTCGTTTTTAATTTGAGGGTTATTGTTTTTTTGTTTTGTTTCTATCGGTTTCTATCTTGTTTGTTGGGTATCCTTCTATCGGCATTTATGAATAGCTTAAGGAGCTTTGGTATTTGGTTGTTGCTGCGCCTAAGATTTGAATTGGTGGACAAGGGTGGGTTTCAGTATTTTGAAGAAGCTGTTTGGAGAAAGGGGAGAGTTGATTCCATTTATGGAACTAATTTTTT
>JBBMKA010046508.1:0-20293 GCA_037833695.1 Sechiopsis laciniata
AAGGATAGTTGTTATATTTTCTCAAAAAATGATAGTTGTTATATTAAATATTTATAATGATAGTTGTTATATTCAATAATGAAAAATGAATTTTTTTTTAAGAGATAAAAATGAAGTTAAAATAAAATAGAGATATAAGTTATTTTTTAATTTTTTACCTTTAATACTTCTCAACAAAAAAAAATTAACAAATAATATTTGTTATGACTCCCATTCTTAAATGATATATTTAAGATACGCTTCGAATTGTGCCTATCATTTTATAATTAAATAATAGTCATTATTTACTATAATTTATTTAAAAAGAAGCATGCTTAAAATTATATAAATAGAATTAGATAAAATAATATAAAATGATTTACCATCATCTAATCAATTTGAATATAATAAGGACTACAAATAACCATAAAAATAAAAGTAAAAAATAAAGATAGAGATGGAGATAAATAATTATAATTTTTTATCCATAGAAATTAAAACAGGCACATGATTGTGTAAGTATACGAATATCAAATTTTAATGATGTTTTATTTTCTTAACATACAAAATTTCAAAATTTTCTATAAAAAAAAGCCAGTTTCAAAGTTAGTTTTACACATTTATATTCATATTATTGCTATATAATTTACATTTTTTAAAGTACAACAACAATTAAAATAGAAAGAGAGAATTCAAAATCATGACCTTTTAATTTTTGAACAAAAAATGTTACTTAGAATTGTTTTTTTAGTACATATATTGGAGAAAGAGACCAACAAACCTCATATAGAAGACATCAAATTGTTAATATTATCATTTGATTTTTTTTTAATTATCTATAATTATAAATTTAAAAGTATTATATTTATTTTGTTTGAATTAAAGTTGGGAGTCAAGAATTTGTTATCCATCTTTGTCCATTGAAGTAATGTTTATAATTTGATGATTGTCCGTTTCAAAAAAATAGTAATAATAAAATAATTTGATGATTGTCTCTTTACATGCATTTTATTTAATATTTTTGTTGGAGAAAAGATGACTTTAATTCACTCCTCTATGATTTTTTGAGAAAACAATTGTGTATTGAAGATACTAAAAAAATTTGTTCAATAAAAAAAGACACTAAAAATTTAGAAGTGTAGAATATAAATGTATAGAAAAAAAAAAGAGCAAAATGATTAAAAGTTTGTGCTTTTTTTTGTAGTGCTAATAAATATGTAGTTCATACTTGTTTACACGAGATTTTTGGAGAAATTTAGATTTATGGAGTTGAACTTGATATTTGAGATAAGTTTGTGAAAGTGGTTCGATTTCTATAATTTGATCATCAGAGTAGTGGAATTTTTTAACTTTCGAAGTGATTTTGAGCTTCAAAAAGTCGTTTGATCTTCAAAACTTGGAGATACTTCAGCTTTGGTGAGTTCCCTCTCTAGAGTTCTGAAAATATTTTTTTTCCACCTCTTTGAAATGAAATTAACACCTCTATTTATAGAGTTCTCAAGTATTATGGGCTTGGCCTTTGATGGGCTTTTGAGCCTGGCCCTTAGGCTTGACCTTTTGGACTTGGATTTCTTTAAAATATACCAATTTTTGGTTCAATTTAATTTTGAGAAATATTTTAATTTTGAGAAATATTGTCTCAAAATTTAATTTAATTTCGCCATTAAATTTGTGATAATGACGTGACAATTTCTGACTGGCATAAATTTCTTAGTCAACAAATGCCACCTTTTCGAGGTTTATGCACGAACATGTGTGGATGAATCTCGAAAATTATAGTATCGAGTCGAAGCACGAGCTTGTTTATTCTTACTTTAGAATTCAACTATATGAAGCGTCAATTTAAATTGAAGTGTATGAATTTAGGTCATAATTTCGATTGTTTTTTTTTTTTTTAACGTATTTTCTTCATGCCAATCAATCACATTCTGAAACTTTGTCAAAATTATGATTTTCTATACTTGGCGTGAAAAGTGTGAAAATTAGTAGAATTTATGCTCCACTTAATTTTAAATTGACTTTTTGGCAATGTCAAAATTTCAACCCAATTTTGTATTTGAACAGGTAAAATTTAAATCATGTATAAACTATGGATAAAATTTAAATTCTATAATTTTGATAGAATTAATTTTACCAAATATGGAATTGGGGTAAGATTTGAATTACACCCAATTATTTTGAACAAATCTTACTTAACTTGGTAGTAAAATTCAAACAAGAATTTTCAATCTAATTTAAAGGGATTGAAAGTGTGCATAGTTTCCTTGGCTTGTTGATCTTGGGAAGATTTGATTGCCCTCAATTTTTTTTTTTTTTTTTTTTTTTTTTTTTTTTTTTTTTTTTAAGCAAGAGTTTCTACTTTAATTGAAATTCTAGATTTTTCAACTTAAAACTTGAGAAATTGAACAAATGCTAAAATTTGTCTTGAATGGACAAATGTTAATCCTTGACTTTCTTAATTTGCTCCCTTCTTAAGCACGATAAAGCTTTAAACTTAAACATACCTAAATGAGATTCTTGGGTCAAGATGATTCAAGCCTTGAAATTTGAAATTTTCAAAAATCAACAATTCTTTATTGCGAATCTTTGAGCAAAAATTTGAATTGGCTTGAATTTAAAATGGACTCAATTTCATTGCTTGGACTGTATCCATTTGAATCTGACTTCTAGTTCAGCTTGCACTTCAAATGAAACTCAAATAGTCTTGGTTTTGAAATCGAATCAATTCCATACTTAAATTTTATTGGGACTTTAATCCTAAATCCTGTACCAAGAGAAATTGACACGAGGATTTTAAATCATTTGAATTTTGAGGTGTGACAATTTAATCTTATAAATTTAATCGTAAGTGTCATTGCAAAATCTTCTCGACCTTTTTTTTATTATTATTATTTTGAAATGCAAAAAGGAAAAAAATGATTTTTTTTTTAAGGGATTTGCTTCAAATTTCGAATTTTTTGGTAAGAAATTTTAAGGTCCAAAATGAATATATATTGGAATTTGTAAGGCTTGAGTTTCACTGCCAAACTTAATCAAATAAACCCAGTAAAACAAATTGAATTTCCAAATGAGTCAACTTTGTATCTAGTTTAAAATTAAACAAATAGATTGAAAAGATCTTGTACTGGTCTATCTTTGTTCTATCTTAGCCCTTTTCAATTTTTAGAGCCAAATAAATAAATAAAGGAGAAAAAACACATGACTAGATATCAGGCTTAAACTTTAGATTTTATAGTTTTTTTTTTTTTTTTTTTTTTGAACAACTTTAGATTTTATAGTTGAGGATTCGAAATTCAAGGAACGATATTATCTCACGATTTTAAACCTACAAACCCCTCTATAAATACCAGCATAATTAGAGTTCATTCAACAGACGCAAACCTGGCGAAAACAGCAACAGAAGATCGCCTGCTCCATTTTCTAAAATAGAGTTCATTAAACACTTTTTTTTTTTCACTTTCTTTTCAAAAGACTCTGTCTTTCGTGCTTTTGTGTTCCTTTAATTTTAAGTGATTTTTTTTTTCTTTTTAAAAATCCATCTTTGTATGCCAATTTTTTTAATCTTTTAAAATTTTGAAAACAAACGTTTTTTTTTTTTTTTTTGAATAAAAAGCAATACATTTTTTTTAGTTTCTTCCAAAATTTCAAACCCTTTTTTTTCTTTCTAAAAAATGGCGATCTCTCTCTGTTTTTTTTTTTTTACCTCATAAGAGACTCTATAGATGCCCCTTTGAATCGATGCTATGGATGACACTGTTGAATTGATGTTATGGATGACCCTGTTGGCTTGATGTTATAAATGACCTTTGTCGGATTGACGGTCTTGCGACGGGATGCGCGATAAACAACCTTATCGAGGGGATGCGATTCTTTAAGAGGCATTTGATTATGAGAAGAAATCACGAGACACTTCTCACGAAGTTACAAAATAGTGTCATGGATACTTGGGATCCCAAAATGAGGCGTTTAAAATTTTACCAAAACCTTGGCCCATTTTTTTCGTTCTTTTATTTTTTTGTTGTCTTTTTTTTTTTAACTATCATCATTACCATTTTTAAATTTTGTTTGTACTTATAGATTGCTTACAAAACTCCGTGATTCTAATTACCTTTTTTTAAAAAAAAATTTAGGACAGTGACATATTTCACAAAGATTTCAAATTCTATCGACAAACCATACAAAGAGATGAGGCTTGATTCTGGAGATTCAATTTTTCTATCACAATGGTCTCTAAAAAGATCCCTACATAAACATTCATCTACTACAACATGGAGTCTAGACTCCTTTATACATACAAAAAGTCCATTTCTAACTAGAACTGACATTAAGGTGTCGAATCATAGAAGAACATATTTGTTGGGGTTCTTCACTTAAGCTTAATGGTTAATTTTCTTATGTGGATCTTTACTGGGAATGGCTAGAGTTTACGGTCTTTTGAAATGTCGAGCATTGAAGAATATTGGAATGCTTTCAGCGATAATGGCCTCTTTGTAAACCTTTGACTGCTACAACAGCGTGATGCGATCTTTTTTTGAAGCCTGGTGTCCTTCAACGAACACCCTTCATACATCAGCCGGGGAAATATCTATTTTGCTATGGGATATGTGGCAATTGGGCGGACTTCCTGTCAAAGGTGCATTTTACGATGAAGTCATTCCCGGTTATAAAGATATATTAGGACTGAGTGGACGGTCTCAATCCCTCCCAATCAGTTACCAGTATCTTTTTATGCGTACCATCGTCTTGTTTTCCAACAAAAAGACAGGCAAATGATTCCAATAGACATGGATCTCGTTTTGGTTTACAGGGGAGAAAAAATACGACAGGCCTCTTGGTAGAAGATCAAAGAAAAAATTGCGCCCTAATTCCACTCATAATCCTAATGAATCTATTCCAGAGACTCGTAATTGGACGGAAAAAGAACAAGAGATTTTCCATCTACTTGGCGTAACAGAAAACATGAAGGATGAGGCGTGCTTGGCTAATTTTATTTCATGTTAGTTATGTCTGTTCGTATTCCCTCTCTAGAACGGTCGCTTACTCCGTCCTGGTGTGTTTAAGGTCACATCCCTTATAGCCAAAGGAAGACTCTTCAACCTTGCCGTGCCAGCTTTGCAAATATTTATTACGATCTTGGCCAAATATCGAACATGCCTTCTTCTATTGAGCGCTCAGACAACTGCTTTCATATCCACTATGTGCATGGTTGGCTTGCCCGCTACTTTGTCACTCATCATAAGGTCATAAACCCTGTAAAAGATCCAGGGATGGCTTACTTCTCTAGAGAAGAAGGTGCACAATACTTAAATAGCTTCGAGGCTTGTCAATTAATCCATGAGGTGAAGTAATAATGTGGTATGCGAACACCCCTTCAAGAGTTAAGACTAAAACTCTCCATGATATCAAAGGATTATCATTTGCATATGCATCCTATTTTATGAGCCTCCGATCGTGCTACTTATCTTTTCGTCATGGGAAGTTGATGACCCTTGAGGCCTATAACCCGTATAGATTTGGTCGTCAATTCGGCTTTTATCAAGATGTGCCCTACCAATCTATCGAAAATTTTCCTTGGATCAATCTCAACATCTTTTATTATTGGAAAAGCTGCAGTCAACTATCAACATTTTCAAAATTATACATTCTAGCACGTGAGTTAAACCCTCATACCCAAATGACTGACTCTTACAAAGAATGGTGGGCAGAAAAGCATGGTAAATACATGGAAGACGGTATCCAGCTTCTCGTGGATAGTTTTAGATCTTCTCCGCTAAACATAAAACCCATAGAGATGTGAATGTAGAAGAAGTGAAAGAAACTGAACATGCACCAACGCTCGAGGTTGTAATACACCCTAAACACATTCGTGAAGGTGGAAGTACGGGTTGTAGCAACAACGTGGATCGTCATTGGAAAAGACGAAAGAAGGTAGACAAATCTCTATAAATGGATCACACCCCCTTTCAGGCCCCTCAAATGATGTAGAGCGCCCAAAGTTGGTCTTGCCTATGGTGAGCATCGTTCTTTCTAATGTTTCATTTTTTTAATTATACCCTTTTTAACAAGTTGATGCCCTTTTCTTCCTTACGGGCATCACACTCGGGTATCGATCTTGCTCCTCTTATCCATATGGAACAACTCAATATGTCGATCAATGAAATCAATCAACCCACTAAGAGCCAAAAGCAAGGGGACAACGAGGACCCCTACCAAGAGCATAGAGACACAAAGGACCCCCACCAAGAGCAAAGGGACACAGACATCGTGTATACCATGCCCTTACATCTTACCAATGGTAAAATTACTATCGGGGTAAATCGTAAATCTGCCATTTGCATGTGGGCTCAAGACAAAACTTTGTTAGGTAATGTAACCTTTGAGAATGCAGGCTCCCTTGAGTCAACTATGGAGACAATATCTAAGGCATCTCAGACATTTCTTCATCTGATTTAACCCTTATTCAGACATAGATGAAGGAATACCTCGAGAAAATAAGCACGTATAACGACTTGAAACATACGGCCGTTCCCCTGCATGCCTCAGCCAATGATGATGAAGACCTATCAAAACTTAAAGAAGGTATGGATAAGACATTGTCACATATGCGAGCCTCAAACGAGAAGAAAGGTTCCATTCGCAAGCAATCTAAATACGTGTCTCGAAAGATAAAGGTGCTAAAAGTTGAACGTAAATGTATTTTTGAACTTATTTCTGCTAAGGAAATACTATCAGCCCAAATATAACAAAAAATTTCTGAGCTCGAGGAAGCGATACGTGCAACTGAGGAAGCCCAGGCTGCCAGCAACAATAGGTAGAAACTAGAAAGGCTCGAAAAAACCCTTGCAAGTGAGCGATGAAGGCTGTTGAATTATAACTTGACGTTCTAGTTTTTTTTTCTATCATTTTTTTTTTCAAATAGACTTGCTACATCATAGGAACAATGCTATTTTTTTAACTCATTGTATCAGCCGATTCAGACTCCTATATCATAAATAAAATAAGAGCTTTCATTATGATCTTTTTTTTTTTTTTGCTTTACTGTGACTGAACTTAAAATTCACAAAGTTGCCTACGTACCCTTTTATAATGACGGGATCAAGTCATAACGTAGTTCATTTTCATAACTTGGGTCGATCATTTTTTTTTTTCAATGACTGAACTTAAAATTCATTAAGCTGCCCACGTACTCTTTTATAAGGAAGGGATTAAGTCATAATGTAGTTCATTTACTTAGCTTGCAGTTTATACTCATACACCAACGAGTGTTACATCGTTAAGCATAAAACTTTTTAAGAAACTTTCTATTGATAGGGCTGATCTTTAGTCCATCTTTATCCACAATCTTGTAAGCTCCATTAGTGTAAACTTCTTTAACAACATAGGTTCCGTCCCATTTAGGTGTTAACTTATTGCCTGTATGTCGTGTCGTGATGATAGGTCTTCTAACGACAAGCACAAGGTCTCTAACTTGAAACGAATGTGGCTTGATATTTTTGTCAAAAGCCTTGATCATTCGTGTTTGATAACACTATAATGCTTGCTGAGCTTCAAGTCTTCTTTCATCCAATGCTTCTAACTCTTGGAGGTGAAGTGTTGCATTTTCTTCAACTATCAACCCTTCGTGTACGACCATTCAGAGTGACAGGAGTTCTCTTTCTAACGGGAGTACATTTTTTACTCCATAGACTAAGGAATACGGAGTGACTCCTATAGGTGTACGATGTGTAGTTCGATAGGCCCAAAATGCTTAACTGATTCTTTCTCGTCAATCCCTCTTTGCCTTGAAGACTATCTTCTCATTAGATTGCACAAGGTCCTGTTAAACGCTTCAACCGCCCCATTTGTGGCTACATTGTACATGGATGACTTGTACTGCTTGAAGTGGAATTTTTCATATAACTTATCCATCAAGCTATTGAATAATTTTCTTTCATTATCTATCACAATGTGATGGAGAATGTCGTAACAATAGATAATAAGTGTTCGGATGAAATTTGCAACATTTTTCTTTCTTCGCTGCTCGTAGAGGGATCGCTTCAGCCCATCTTGAAAAGTAATCAGTCGCAGCCAAAATATAAGAGTGACCTGCTAATGACTTTAAAGTCATAAGACCTACGAGATCAAGTACCCATGTTTTAAATAGCCATGAAGCGATGGTTGGATGAAGAGGCTCTGGCAGTTGATGCATAAAATTTTCATGAAACTGACAGGCTTCACATTTTTTTGCATGTTCCATTAAATCTCGAACCCTAGTATGCCAATAATAACCTATTCGCTTTAGTTGGAAATGAAGCTTTGGACCGAATTGATGAGCTCCACAAATGCCTGAGTGAGCCCCCTTTAGTGCTATATTCAATTCTTTCTTTCCCAAGCATCGGAGAAGAAGCCCTTCGTATGAGCGACGAAAAAGTGTCTCTTTATAATAGACAAATCGAGCAGCTCTCCTTCGTACATCTGCCTTGCGCCGAGGCTCTGTATGGAGTTTCCCACGTTGAAGGTAGTCAATGATAGGTTGACACTAGTCTTCTTCTTCAATCTCACAAACAGATATTGCATTGGTCCTATGATATTCATTTTCGGTTGGTGGGGTGACCCATTTTTTAGAAAGTACAATGCTTTTACTTTCCTCATTAGAGATCATCAAAGTAGTAGCCAAGTTAGCTAATGCATCTGCCTTATGATTCTCCTACCTTGGAACGTGCTCTATGATGTAGCTATCGAACTTCTCCAGTAATTGTCTGGCATACGTAAAGTATGGCTTCAAATCCTCATTTTGTATCGTACTGGAGTAAGACTTGGCTTATCACCAATTTTGAATCACTGAATATCTCTATGTACTTTATGCCAATTTTGGTGGCCATTTAAAGACTGATTATGAAGGCCTGATACTCTGCAACATTATTCAAACATATTTGCTAAGTGTGAAGTTGTACGGCAACATATGCATTTCGGGCGAAATGAAAACAATGCCCGCGCGTGCTCTATTTTTTCGTGCTACATCGTCAAAACACATAGTCCATGGGTTCGTTATTTTAACAAGGAAAACCTCTTCATCGGGAAAGTCTTCACACAACTTCCAATTTGAAGGGATAGGATGGTCTGCTAGAAAATCTGGCAACGCTTGTCATTTTATAGCCTTCTATGGGACATAAACAATATCGTACTTCTGAAGTAGAATTGCCCATTTAGTCAAATGCCCTGAAATGATTGGTCAAGACATAATGTACTTGATTGGGTCAGCCTTCGCAATTAGACGTACAGTGAATGCCTGTATATAATGCCTCAACTTATCGATGGAGAAGAATAGAGCCAAACACATTTTTCAATGGGAGAGTAGTTTAGTTCTGCTCCTGTAAGAGTTCGACTTACGTAGTATAATGCTCGCTCTTTTCCCTATTCTCTTTCTTAAGCAAACAATGCCCCTAACGATCTTTCTTGCGTAATGATGTATAACATCAATGGTTTTTCAGCAATAGGCTTTCCTAAGACTAGCGGAAGCAATTACTTATTTATGCTTTCGAAGACATTTCGACATGCTTCATCCTACTTGAATGTTTCTCCTTTCTTCATCAATCTTTAAAAAGGATGGCATCTACCAGCCAGATTGGAAATGAACCTTCGGATGTAAGCAAGGTGCCCATGGAGACTTCTAAGCTCGTGTAAGTTCTTTGGCGACTGCATCTTCTGTATGACATCAATCTTGAACTGATCTATCTCAATTTCCCGATGTCTTACGACAAAACCTAAAAATTTTCCCGAAGTCACTCCAAATGCACATTTGAGAGGATTCATCTTTAGTTAATACTTTCTCAGTCGATCGAAAACTACCTTCAGATCTTCTAGGTGATCTTATCGCTTTGTAGATTTTAACCACGAGATCGTCAACATAGCATTCAACACGTTTGTACAGCATATAATAAAAATCTTCTGCATTACTCGTTGATAGGTCGCACCGGCATTCTTCAATCCAAATGACATGATCTTCTAACAGATATTTCCTTTGGGGTTCAAAAGGCTGTTATTTTTCATCTTCAAGACAAAGCTTCATGCCCCGTAGTGGCATAAACCATTGTAACGGCCCAGTTTTCCCTTCCGGTTCTCCAAGTATGTTCTGTTGTATTTTTAATTGTTCGGTTGGGCCGTTAGGGCAGTTTGGACCTCTAGGGGCATTTTGGTAATTTTTCCTTCAGGGGTAGCCTCGTAATTAACTAGGGTTTCAAGGCTGTTCTGTTAATTTCTAAGTTTGAGTTTTTCTTCGGTTCTAGGTTTCTAGGGCTAGTGTTGCTGTTGGAGAAGTTTGGAGCCCTGTATGCTTCTTCGAGGAAAAAGGAGAAATTATTTGTTAAAAATGTGTCTTCGTCAGGACTCGAAGCTGAAACCACTTAAGGACACGTGTCGCTTTCTGGTTCAACCTCCTTGCTTTTTTCGAGACCTAAAAGGAGTTAGTCGTAGCTCTCATTCTCCATTATTCGCACACTTTTCTTCTTCTTCTCCTCCCAATTGCCGAGAGCTCTCCACCAAAACCCCATTGCCGAAGCTTTGATCTCCCACTGCCAAAAGTTTCCTTCGCCCAAGCTCTCTGCCGAGACCTATCACCGAGCACCAGCCGCACGGAATGCCAAGCTGAGCCTCCTTGGGCACGTTCAGTGCTCGCTCCCTTCAGCGATCGCACCAGCGTCCGAGAGCATGCCCCTCGCCGTGCCCAACCGTTCTGCACGAAGTCATCCCAGCCCCACAGCGTCACCCACGTCGCACATGCTGCCTGTGCCGCAAGCTCCCAACCGCACGTCTGTACGCCGAGCTTCGCCACGCTTGTCGCGAAGCCTTCGCTGCACCCCTTCACACAGCCGATCTCCCGCGCACGTTGGATCACCTCACAGCTTCACCAAGAGTCCTTCGTCGAGAGCCTTTGCTGACCTCGCCTTCGTTGAGAGCTTTGCTGACCGAGCTGCCTTGTATTCGGTTTAGGGTAAATTCTTCCCCGCCTTGCGTGTTGGTTGCCTGGTTCTGTTTAGCTGCTAGTTGTTAATTATCTGTTTGTAACTTACTTGTTAGGTTGTTGGATCTGCAGCTCAAGGAACATTTTCTGTTTGTTGTTTTCCTGCTTGTTTCCAAGTAAGGATTCCTTGCCGGGGTTGTGTAGACCCTACGGGACTTCTCTGATTGCATTCCTGTTTACTTGTTTTACTTTTACTTGCATGTTTAGTGGATAGGAATTTCTTTGTTGATCTGTTCTGCTAGCATGTTTGGCGCTTATTTTCACATGTTAGTGCCATGCTAGGTTTGTTCTTCCAGCATGCTTGATTTCCTATTTTAAGATAGTAGTACCATGCTAGGGTTATTGTTGTGAAGCATATTTGTCTGTTAAAAAAATAGTGTTTTGTAATCTTAAATAGAACTGTTAGGTTGTCATCATCTAGAGGCTGAGAGTGGACCACGTACGTGTCCCCATCGATCGGGCTGTAAGGACAGATTCCTTACCCCTGGCAGTCGGGTGTAGAGTAGCTACCACACCGGCATAAGCCTAGTATGTAGCCTGCTAACGTGAAACCCTACCAACGGTGTAAGCCTGCCTTGGCCGGTTCTTAGCTTCAAGGGTCGGTGGTATTCAGGCTGCTACAGTCGAGTGCCGAAGGTCTCGCATTACTGTAGATCAGTGACACCGCTTCTAAGTTTTTAGGCATGCGTACCTGGACTGGCATAGTATGTCCCTAGGCCCCCACATTTACGTAGTTTGCAGCAGCATGCGATGTGCGCGCACACGCGTTAGGCACCAGGCGGAGAGCTCCCTCGGCCTAATGTTCGTGAGTACACCCTTCCTTTCCGAGTTTAGAGTCAGACTTCGGGTACTCTCCCGAATGTCTCAGGACCAGTTTAGAGAGCTGGTTAGGACCAGCTGTTCAGCGGTCACTTGGCCAAGGGTATGAGACCTTCGAGGATATCTATTTTGGGATAAGCTTTTGAGTTGATCATTTGGCCGAGGGTAAGAGACCTTCGAGGATATCTGTTGGGATCAGTTAGTGAGCTGATCATTAGGCTGGGAGTAAGAGACTTCCGATGACTCAGGAGTTGTATTGACAACTCATTTAAGGGATTCTGTGTTAGTAACTGTTTGCTTGTATGCTTGGATGCTAGATGATGGGTTGTTTCGTACTGTACCCCGGTTGGAGATTCTTACTGAGTGCCTTTGTACTCACCCTTATTTTATGTGGTTTTTCCACCAGGTAATTGGGACAGCACCAGGACGGCTAGAGGACAAGCTAAATGATCATGGGAGCTACCGGCACTCTGTCTTTATGTTTTATTTTATTGAATTGATTCAGCATGTAGTTGGACACGGAGTCCATAGGATTTGCATATGGAACCTGATGGTGTATTTGAATGTTTTGTATTTTTTGTTATTTCAAATTATACTCTGGCCAAGGTTGTTTCTACTGTTTGAGCAGGGAGTATTTTTAAATGTTTATAAACAGGTTCCTTGGGATTTCAAATGGATGTTTTTATGCAAACTATAATGTTAGATAAATTTTATTATCTTTTATGCATACATGCTGAGTAAGGACCAGGTTTAGGACTATTTTTAGGTCGGGTCTTTACAACCATGATTTCACTTTGGATTCTATCTGTGGGATAAGCTCTGGTCTCAAACATCGTTGAACTTGCTTGATTGATTGAGACCTAGGTCTAACAGCTAGGTGATGGACTGCCACTTTTGGATCAAGCCCTAACATTGTATGACCAAGCAAAGATGTCTTTGTATGTAGTAAGTAGACTTAGATACCCAGACTCTTCCTCGGGCATAAGCAGCGTGCTTATGAAAGTTAGGCGCGGCTCCTCATTCGTGCCAAGGTTTATTTCTTTAAGCTCGTCCACCGTTGGCTGAATGCAATCTTCTAATGGAAGCGGCGCTTCATCAACATCCTCTTCTCCCATCTCAAACTCTGTCTCTTTTATAATAATGATGTGATGACATGAAAACTCATTTTTTGCTTGCTCTATATCCTCTTCTCGTGGGTTAGTGAAGATAACATCACGTCGCTTTACTCTTAGCGAACCTTTAGTTTCAACTTTAACAAACGTTTTTCTCTTCATACAGGATGGGAAAGCGCTGCATATGTCTTTATCACTTCTTATTTTACTCGATGACATATTTTTGCCAGTTTCATTTAAACTTTCAAAAGAGATTCAGTCAAAAACAGACTTGGTATGCCCTTTGTCTTTTTTCGTAGTTATGCTCAATCTTTGAAAAACTGAGGGTCGGGACAACACTGTGATTGAGCTAATACCTTTTTTACTCTTTGTTTGTTTGTTTAACCTTAAAAGAGTAGATGGTTATGCTTCGCACCAAAATGATGTTTCTTTCTCCTCTATGGGTTTACTCAATCTTTCAAAGACCGATGATTGCATTTTATCGGCGAAAGTGAATGTTTCTTTCTTTTTTTCTTTTGACGTACCTAACCTTTGAAGCGCTGACACACGAGGATTTGATGATCCAATGCGTTCAAGGGTGGGTACCCTATGGCCGATATTCTTCACTTTCTTTGATTCTTCAACCACTTCAATCGTTATGTAGTTGGTATCTGCCACATTTTCCTTCTCTCTTCTTGTTATGATCCAAGTCCTTTCTTGACGTGGGTAGAGCATAACCTTTCTTCAACCGTTTCTTTTGCGTCGATAAAAGCTCAGCTTGATCGTCAATGATATTTAAGCGATTGAACTTAGTGTGAGTTGTGAAGTCGTATCTAGCATTAGCCAGAAGTTTGTACGCTTTGGGGTCAAACCCTTCTTTTGTTCATCTCTTAGGGAAGGTCACTTTCACTTTATCATCTAAATTCCTCTAACTCCATTGTTTTGTCATCTTTGTCAAAGGAGTGATGAAATTTTCTTTTAAAATTTCGATATCACCTACTTTCAATTTTTTTGAACATTCGGCAAAAGGTGCTTCACCCTTTTTTCGTAAAGACAAAGGAACATAGTTAGGTGATGTTGAAGCTTTTTTATCTTTTGAAATCTTAGGAGCTACTAGACTCGTCGAAGTCTCACTCTTTATATGGACTGACTTGTCTTCTCTCACTACACCTTTCTTTTCGACATCAGCATCTGGCTTTAGCTTAGCTTTACCATTCTCTTTTACCGAAAGAATCACTTCTGGTACAATTTTTCCATTCTCTCATTCTTCATGTAAAACTTTGTATCTGAAAAATGAGACTCGGTCTCTAAGAACGGATTTGTGTCAGCTTCTACTTTCTTGACACCATCTTGGTAAAATTTAAAGCATTGATGTAACGAGGAAGTGACAACTCGATTTTCATGGATCCAAGGGCGTCCCAACAGTAGTCGATATGTCGTCTTGCAATCTATGATATGAAATAAAGTATCGGCACTCAACTCGCCAATGATGACCTCTAATCGTATCATGCCAATGGCTCGTTGTTCGCCTTGATTGAAGCCTAGGATTAACAATTTACTGTCTGAGAGCTCTTCCATGGAAATGCCTAGTTACTTTAAGGTTACCTTAGGCATTATGTTGACCGCCGAACCATTATCCATGAGAATTCGACCAACTCTTTGCTCTCATATGTAGCCCAGGACATATAAAGGACGATTGTAAGGTTTTGCTCCTAAGATCAAGTCTTCATCAGTGAAATTTATCGACATGCATGGCAAACTATGCGCAAGGACTGTTGGGGCTTTAGCATTCCAACTACTCGAGTCCAGCAATGCCTCGATAAGAGAGTTTTTGTCCGTCTGAGGGAGTGATAACAAATCCTCAATGTTAAATGTGGACATACATTTAGGCTTAACAACAGCTTTTGAAGAACTTGCCGAGTCATCACTTGTACAAATCACATGACATGCAGCAATGTCTGTTGCCTCCTCTTTAAATTGTTAGTCAAGAAATTTTCTTGGAAAGAAATCAGCCAACGTTACTACAAGACATGCTCGTGGGAAGTCTTCACTTTCTTCCACGATAGGTTTGTATTTCCTTGTAACTATTTTATATTTCCCCTTTGGAGATCTATTCCTCTTTGGCTCTTTGAGTAGGTGTGATTCTTTCTTGACATAAGTATATTTTTGCCTTCTACGACGTGTTACAACGGTCCAACCTTCATTTTCATCTTCAGTTGACACTGACATGGATGTTCCTAGAGCACAAACCTGTTGAAAGGTTTCCTCTTTAAGATTGCGATCTAAGGATTTCTTTTAAAAATGAACATAAACGGGCTCCAAGGATCCAAATTGAATCAAGAATTGAAACCCCGATGGTGTTGTACTCTTTGGTGGTTGTGCTTTGGGCTGAGGAACCACAACTACGTGATTTGCTTGAGCTACGTCCTCTAAGTCTAGCTCAATTTTCTTTTCTTTGGCCAACCTTAGAATCAACTCTTTTAGAATGAAGCATTTCTCTATGGGATGGCTGTTGACGCGATGGTATTTACAATACTTAGATCATTTAATTTGCCTAACTCTTTGGGATGCTTTCATATAGGCAACTGGATGTGTTTTGTTACCAAAAGTTGCTCTAACATATCAGCAATGTCAGAGTCTAGAAATGGATAGACTTTTTCTTGTCTTTCCTGGAACGTTAGACGACATTTTTTTATCTAGAGCACGCTGCTTCTTAAGTCTTGCTTCCTTTCCTTTTTTAGAGAAGTTTTACTAGGGTCGCGTTGACCGTCATTGATTCTTTAGCCATGGTTTTCATAGCTTTTTCCTTGGCCTTGAAATCCTTCTTTTCCTTGTGCTTTTCTAGGACTAGAGAATCTTTGTTCCCATTCACATCAAAGCTCAAATCTATATCATGAGCTCGGGTGGCCAGCTCCTCAAAGTTGCAAGGCTTGATTCCTTTCAGGATGTATAAAAGTCCCCAATGCATGCCCTGGATACATATGTCGATCGCCGACGTCTCAGTGAGGCGGTCTTTGCAGTCAAGACTAAGAGCTTGCCATCGATTAATATAGTCGACGACAGGCTCACCCTTCCTCTACTTCATTTTTGTCAGTTCGATCATACTAACAGTCTGTCTTGTGCTGTAGAACTAGTTAAAAAACTCTCTTTCTAGCTCTTCCCAACTGTCTATTGTCTCAAGCTCTAAATTAGTATACCAATCAAATGCGTTCCCTTTTAATGTCCAGAAAAAGTGCCTGGCGAGAGGTCACCTCGGGGGCCAGCAGTTTCATAAGTTTCTATGAAATGAGCGACATGTTGCTTGTGGTTGCCTTTTCCATCAAACTACTGGAACTTAGGAAGCTGGTACCTTGTAGGCATTCTCATATTGTCTATTCTCTTTTTGTATGGCTTGGAGTACAAAAGAGAAGTTTGAATGGATCCACCACCTTGAGCTCTAATTGTGTTTGTGATCATGTCGTGTAGTTGTTGGACAGACAAGGAAGCGACTGAAGTTGAGTATTGTTGTGGTTGTCCTTCCAAGAGAACGTTCTTCCCTTTTTCATTAACTCGCTTATATGAGCTCTGGCTTGATGCAGCCGTTTCTCGGTTCTACATCTAATTTTTTAGGTAAGCGATCTCTAAGTCTCTTTCCTCGACTATTTTCTTCATTTGTTTGAGCTTTCTTTTGAATTATGTCATTCGGTCATCACTTCCCTCACCAGCCATCATAACAGACATCACATCACAATTTGACGTCTCTTTTGGTTGATCAACAGGAGGAGTGACTTGATCGAACAACGAGTTATCTTTGATGGAAATTTCATCACAAAAACTTTCTATTTGTCGCACGATCCTTTTCGAAATTCCCTTAGGTGACAATTGTTGTTCATTGATCTCGATGGACTTAGAACGATTGCATGTGATAGGTCCAACATAAGTTCTTAAAGAAGTTGCCTTTGATGAAACGTTATGTGTTCCGATCGGGACTTCTGGAGCAGCGTTCTCTGATGTAGCTTTGCCAATCATGGTTGCTTGATTTATGTGAGAGATTGAGATGAAAGGTAGAGAGGTCCCATTGCGCGTGCCAATTTGTTCACACGAGATTTTCAGAGAAATTTGGATTCGTGGAGTTGAACTTGATATTTGAGATAAGTTTGCGAAAGTGGTTCGATCTCTATGACATGATCCTCTTATTCATTCTCTCTGAATGAATGTTCTCGATTTGAAGAACATGCTTCATGTTCTTCATATTTGACTGATCGTTCATGGAATTTCTTTACTTTCAAAGTGATTTTGAGCTTCGAAAAGTTGTTTGATCTTCAGAACTTTGAAGAGACTTCAGCTTTGGCGAATTCCTTTCTAGAGTTCTGAAAATAATTTTTTTCCACCTCTTTGAAATGAAATGAACTCCTCTATTTATAGAGTTTTCAAGCATCATGGCTTGGGCCCTTATGGGCTTTTGGGCCTAGCCCTTGGGCTTGGCCTTTTAGGCTTGAATTTCATGGTTTAGTTCACTAAATAAACTTTGTTCTAGTTTAATTTTGACACAACTTTAAAATAAACAAATTTTTTGGTCCAATTTAATTTTTTGAAATATTGTCTCAAAATTTAATTTAATTTCGCCATTAAATTTGTGATAATAATGTGGTAATTTATGACTGGCCGAAAGTTCTTAGTCAACAATACTTTTTTAACTTTTTAATATTTACATTTTTATAATTATAATCTAATAATATATTTTTTTAATTATAAATCGATAATTATTATAAACCAAGTTATAACTAATAGTAATTATATTATACTAAAAATTAATAGGAGTTATATTTAAATGAAAACATGATTACATATAAAAATGGCAGAATTTGGATCCCACACACCTCTTTTCACGGTTGTCATCTTCTTTTCTTTTTTTTTAGGCAAAATGACAATTCTTAACCCTAAACCATCCTTATCTAACTTGAGCACTACTTTCAATTTTCCTTTTTCCACATCTTCAAATCTTGGCCTAAATAACAAAGGATCAACACTACATAAAAAGATGAAGGTTATGTTAAGAAATCCAACAAAAATTTCACTTGTTATATATAACAACATTTCACCCTATACATATAACAAAATGCAGAATACAGTATACAATAAATGAGACTTTGTCCATCTAGAGAAACTATGTACATATGCACATCAATATCAAGATATTCAATTAACATAAAAATTTCTTTCTCCATACCTAAATAAAGAATAAACACTAATTTTGTATCAAATGTCTAGCTATGAATTTTGCCCATTCTACTCGTACCTCATCAATCTGGGCTTGAGTGAATGAGGTCGGACCGACGCTAAACTACAAATATTAAGAGATATAATTAAAACACCAAGCTAGTGTACCTTATATATATAAAATTATATTTAAACATGAATGTATAAAACAAAATACTTACAAGTTTCAATAGGTGCGTGGATGTGTTGTACATCATCTTCCGTATGAATAGTTAGACTTAAAATCCATATACTATTGATCCAGTTTGTTGAAGGCACTAGTGAAACAAAATAGTTACATACTTAGTACGATAATTAAACATGACAAAAACCAACTAACAAAAGAATTTGATTCAACTTTACCTTCACCCATTTGTAATTTAATTTTAAGGCCTTCGGCGTGTGTCTTAATTGCCATACTCGATAGGCACTATATTAATAAAGTTGAAAGTTATTAATTTAAATGATAAAATAAATAAATTCAAAGTTCAAAAGATTAATAATTTAGAAACTTACGCATTTATGACACGAGCTAAACTCTGGTTCAATGGATTTTGACCGAGCGATTTGAAAACATACAATGTATTTTCAGTAGGAATTAAGACGAGCAAAATCCCGTGGTTCCTATACAATTTAACGAATAGTGAAATTTTGATATAAATGTAATTAATAGGTATGAAAAATGCAAAAGTTGGAACACATACCCAGAATTGAAGGGAAAGAATACTCGTTGATTAAGATGTGCCATCTTGTCTAACCTATTAGCTAGACGTGAAATTCAGTCTTCTTCATTTGTGCTATCCAAAGCCGTTGCAAACTCGCTACCGTCTACTAATAAGTAGTTATCCAGTGTCTCTTGATCGCAAGTAGACCGTAAGTAACTGAAATAGAATGTGGAGACAAACAAGACAAACAATTGTTGCATATCTAACGTGTTTAGGCAAAACACCACGAATGGGTACAGGTAGAAATTGTTCCATCAAAACGTGATGGTCATGCAATTTAAGTCCATAAAATTTCAAATAAGTAAGCGACACTAATTTGCTTATGTTGGATGAATAACCTTCAGGCACCTTAAGTTCAAATAAGCTTTTACACACACACATCTTCTCATTTTTTGATGGTGTGTAACATACTGGAGGTAAGAATGTCTTTTTTTCTCTCTTTTTAATTGAGGCCAACTCAGGTCTTAATTTAGCCAAGTCTTTACGAGTTTTTATTCCATCTTTTATTTTGCCAGGAATATCAAGTAGGGTTCTGATAATATTCGAACACACGTTCTTCTCAATGTGCTTGACATCTAAACAATGTCGCACGTGAAAATGTTTCCAATACTCCAATTCGAAAAAGATCGATTTCTTCTTCCAATATGATTCTATAGGTTGTTGTCCCTTGCCATACGTAAATGGAAGACTACTTAATTCTTTCTTTATTCCTCTTCATTTTCCCTCAAATTGCAAGAATCTCTTCACCACTTAGCGGTTCAGGAGCGACTCCATATTCTTGTTCTCCATTAAATACTTTTTTTTTCTTCTAAATGTGTGCCCGATTGATAAATATTTTCGATGTCTGAGCAACACATTCTTACCTCCTCTAGGTAAAAAAATTGATGATATTTTCTCTCGACAAATCAAACATGCTTTATAACTTTTTGTGGGCACCCACAAAGCTACCATATGCTGGAAAATCATTAATGGTCCCCAATAAAATAGCTTTTAGGGTGACGCGTTCTTGCAAATGTGCATCAAAACATTCAATTCCCGTGTCCAATAACATTTTCAAATCGTCGACTAACGGAGCTAAATAGACATCTATGTTATTTCCAAATTTTTTGGGTCAAGAGATTAATGCATTTAACATAAAAAAATTTACGCTTCATATACAACCATGGATGTAGATTGTAAGTCACCATCATAACTGGCCAACAAATATATCTAGTACTTTGGTCACCCTGTGGATTGACTTCATCTGTTGATAAGGCTAGACAAAGGTTCCTCGTTTCTAAACTAAAATCAGGCCACTGTTCGTCTATTTGTTTCCATGAAAGTGTATCGGCTAGATGTCGTATATATTAGATAGTGTGGACATCTATCTCAAAACCAATTGGTAATGAGAGGAGTAGTCCACCTACCTTTTAAACACTTGGAAATATCCTCACCTTATCAAT
>JBBMKA010046519.1:1612-20292 GCA_037833695.1 Sechiopsis laciniata
AAAGATCCAGAAAAAGTGAAGATATGGTGAGTCATAGAGCACTAAGTTTTGTCCCAACATATGACATCTTTGTTCCTTAATAATTCAAACGTTTTTTTTTTTAGCTGTCTTTCAAATCTTTGTCCCCACAAGATTATGATCAACACTTTTTTACAGGGTGGTGTGTAATTGTGGAAACAACCTAGAAAATGAAACTTTATCTTGAGCCGTTGGTTTATGTTATTTTTAGTATAGTTGTATTTTTATTTTTATAATTATTTATTCCTTTATGAATTAGATTAAATATTATTTTCTATCTTTTCCTTTTATAACTAGATATTATATTTTTCTTTTATAATTAAGTCATCTCTTGTACTCTATTTATACCGATTGTTGGATTTATTATTAAATGAATAGATATGCTTTAAGATAAAGCTTCTCAAAAAGTAAAACATTTTGAATATTGATATGCTTTAAGATAAAGTTTTAATCTCAAATCAGATATTTATTGATCTTGATTGATGCAATAAGAATAAAAGAGGTAGGTATTCTCAAAAAAAAAAATAATAATAATAAAAGAGGAAGGAACGTTTTGTGTAATTCAATTGGATCCCAATACTATAAACCTCTTTGTATAAACCAAAAAATAAAAAAATAAACCTCTATGTCCCATGTTTTTTTTTTCTTTGTCCCATCGTAATTATAATAAATTAATTGAATGTTTTTTTAGTAAAAGTTAGGAGAGGAAAACCACAAACTCAATAAAGAGCGTATAATTACTCTTATATAAATAGAAGTTAAATACCGATTTTAGAAATTGAATCTATAATCTTGGTGTTGAATTGAATTTCCACCAAACAATGAAACTATCAAGCTACCGACCATATCACCAAATTAATTGAATGTTTGGTTTATAGGAAGAGACCATTTTATTCCTAAATATACTTAAGATTATATTATAAATTTGGTCACTATGGTTTGAAAAAAGTGATAAGAAAGGAGAGTAGAACTAGATGAAGCCGTTTCCATTATTGCAGAGAGGAAAAAAAAAACCGTCAAGGATGAAGAAAAAAGTGCAGAAGAAAAAAGAAAGGCCAGGAAAAAATAAAGTCGACTGATATCATATTAGAAATGTCGAATAAAGGAGAACAATTCAGAAATATCTTATTAATTTCCTTAGAAAATGTATTTATAAACAAATGCAAGATAATAGAACAACTATAAAATTAAGGGTAAAATACTATTTTGGTCTTAAATTTTGAATTTTGTTTCATTTTTGTCTTTTAAATTTGAGATTTCTTCTATTTTAGTTTTTGAACTTTTAAATTTTAAATTTTAGTTTTTGTATTTTCAAAAAAACTCAAAAGTAGTCCTTTCAATAAATTTGAAGTTAATATTAACCAAAATTGTTTTAATAATGTTAATCACTTTAATACAATCAAAGACAAAATGCGAACATATTTCTAAAATTTATAAAGAAATATGTTTTTTTTGTTAAGTAAACAACTTTTTTTCTAAGGACCAATTTAAATTTTTTTTTTTTAATTTTAGGGATCGAAATAAAACAAGTCTCAAAATTTATTAATTAAAATTGAACTTTTGAAAGTTCAAAAATTAAAGCAGAACAAATTTCAAAATTCAAGAACTAAAATTAAACTTTTAAAAATTGAGAAATCAAAATGATATTTTACCCTAAAATTGAACTACAATAGACAAATTGTACTTTTAACTAATTATCAATATATCTAGTTAATACTAATACTTGTTAACAAAAGTTAGAGATGATGCATTTTTTTCCAGCCTGTTGAATAGTAAAGTATGATGATTATTTTGTAGCTCAACAGATTAGCATTTTTCAGCTTTATAAAAAATTTACCAATTATATGGGAGTGGAAGATCCACCATTAACCTTCAAGAATATAATAGGTGTTCATACATTGAGCTATGTATGGATGTCTATACCCACATTTCAAAAGGCATACTGTCAAAACACTAATTTAAGCATCATAATATGTCGTGGTCTATTCTTTTCGTGATAATCATAACATCATAATTATCTAATATGATATCACAACTCATAAAATATATTGTTTGAGACATATTTTAAAACTATGTTACCTTAAAATTATTTAGTCAAGATTTTGCTCGTTGACCGGTCAACGAATAAGGGTCTAGGGGAAGATTGCCTGGTGGGGGCTCGGAGGCAGCACCCCAAAACCTAGTTGAAATATGTCATTGGGTTTATGCTTTCGTATTAGACTTTTTATGTGGTACTATATAAAATTTCTTAAAACGTCTTTAACCTCGTTCGACCAAACATTTGTATTCTTATCTCTTAAATAAAATAGTTATCTCTTCTGTTCGTGGATGCACAACGTTAATGAACCACATAAATCATTGTATTTTGTCTCACATTTTACTTAACTTTCTTGATTGTTTACTTTTTTCATAACAAAATGCAAACAAAAATTTGATGGAAAAGAAATGGAAAATCTTATCAAACAATGGTAAATTTAAAAAGATGTGTCATCTTACAAAGATGTTAAGGATCACACATTAAAGATAGATCTTACTCTTTATAAGAGAAATATACTATACTTTTTTTTTTTCTTCATCAAAAAAATAATTTCAAGATAAAACTCATGTCGAACATGACTTGAACTAATAAAATTACACCATTTAAGTGTATTATTGCATAAATCCCAAACAAAGTACAAAGGCAAAGGTAGAAAAGGTTACAAAACATGAAAGCCAAATTACAACAAAGTAAGGAAAAAGAGGAGGGCACATTATTCTTAAAACTTAAAAGTAGTCCATATTATATGATATTAAAGTACTTATTTTTTATTTTTATTTTTTTGAAAATGATATTAAAGTACTTATAATCATGAGTATCATGTAGAGTTTGATAGATAGATATGTGAAAATGTGATTTTGAAATTTTCAATTAATAATACAGTGCTTTGAGCAGATGCACAAATGGAGGACGTCCATACAACGGCCGCCTTCAAAGCCCTCCATTTTGCAAATGTTGCCACAACCAGTGTCATGACTCAAGCATTGACCCTTAAACTTCTCGCTTCGTGCTTCGCATATCTCTCGCCGATCTCGTGTCGCCTCTGCAACCATTGAAGCCATCCCTGTCCGACCAAAAAAAAAAAAAAAACTATTTTTAATCCTTATGATTCGGAAAAAGTTAAAATTTAGTCTCTATGATTCAATCAAAACTAAAAAACAGCACTTAACGTTTGTAATTGTTAACGAATTAAGTACATGTAAAAATGTTTTTTTTTGTTCAATCAATCATTTAATTCATATAGTCATTATTGACACATGAATAACTAATTCTTATATATTTGATTTATCAACAATTACAAATGACAAAGACTATTTTTTTTAGATTTTATTAAACCATAGGACTAAATTCTAATTTTCATCAAATGACCAAATTTATTTATTTTAACCAAACTAAAATGTGTGTTTGTTTCTCCTTGGGTGGGGTCCGAATCACAAGCTTTGATTTTTAAGAACTTGGAATAACATTGAGCTCTGATACTATATTAGATAATATCAAGTACCACTTTAAAATCAATTGGCGATGAGGGAATTAACCCATATCTTTTATAAAGATGTTGAAAAACTCTCACATTTCCAATGTGGGAAAATTGTCACAAGGTGAGTATCTCGAACAATCATGATGATTTAGAGAAAGAGTATTTTCGACCTCCATGCTAAAAACACTTTGCAAAGTACTCAACATAAGAAAGAAAATATTATTTCTATGAGTCTCAGATTAGTTTACATGCACTTAACTATTTTAATGAGACAAAACGGCTTAATCCTACAACATTTGATACTCAAAAAAATTTATAGAAAATTAATTTCTTAATAGATAACCACTATAAATTAAATTTATAACCTTTTGTTTTCTAAGACTCGCTTTGATGCAGTTGATGGAAGAAAAAGAAAACTTCAAAAAGCACTTTAATTCAAAGATCTTGAACCAGGCATAAGGATTTATACTCCTTTAGAAAACAAACAAAACAGAGCCATCCAAATGCACAAGAAACAAACCAGTTGAAAAAATGAAGAACAGCAGAAAAACTGCAGCTGGAAAGGACTTCATATTATTAAGGGAGAAAGAGAGAATTTGGTGATTAATGAGTAGAGTGGGATGAGAGAATCACTACAAGTAGAGTTTATATAAGAGTTAGTTGAGAAGAGAAAATAACTAAAAATACGTTTATTTTAAATAAAATTAATAAATGTAGTCATCAATAGTATTGAGTATTGTTACATACTTTTTTATAATATTGATAACTACATTGATAGTATTGAGTATTGTTACATACTTTTTTATAATATTGATATTAATGAATATATTAAAACATGTTAATGATTATAGATATAAATATTTTAAAATTTGTCAATATTTATAATTTTTTTGTGAGAAAAGTCTATATGATAGTAATTTCTCAAAAATAAAACTAGACTTTGAAAATTAGGCCCATTGATTGGAAAGTGATGGGTGATGTATATTATAATATGTTACATGATTTCGGTGAAATATATTAATCTCTTAGTTAATCAAGACCGACAAAATTCAATGGCAGTAAAAGTATTGTACATACTATTTTGTAGCCCCAAAGTTGATACATTATAACCATCATGAAGCAGCTCAATTAGTTAAAGAAAACTTTGGAGTGCATAAGGTGATGAGTTTAATTTATGGTGGTCATCTATCTAAGAATTAATTTCCTACAGGTTTCTTGGCATCCAAATGTTGTAGAATCAGGTAGTCGAGGTGCGCGGAAAGTGGCCCAAACAGTCACAGATATCAAAAAACAAAACAAAAAAAAAAGTTGGTACATTACCTAAATTTACCCATAAGTTCTTTATTTTTTTTTTCTTTAAAAAAAAAACCACAGTTTCATTAATCGTCATCAAAATGGTCAACATGTCTACAAAAACACAGATCACATGCTATTGAATCAAGCAACCAATCAGAAAAATTAAAGATTTTGTTAAAGGATCTATTAAACCATGTAACATTTATAAGATATATGAGTTATACAATTATTCTCTTCATCAATTGGTTTTGAAACTATCTAATATGATAGAGTTCATTAAATTTAAATGAGTAATGGTATCAATTTTCAAGATTAAATTGTGAATGTGGACTTGAATTAAAATACTCTCAATAAACAAACCAACATGTCACCAATCCTTTCTTTTTATATTTAGTCTCTATAATTTGAAGAAATGTTTGAATTTAGCTCTATTATTTTAAAAGTTTGAATATAATTATTATGATTAGATAAAACTTAACAAATAGTAGTAATCAGTGATGAACGTGTGATAATTATCTATATATGACTTAGTTCACTGAGTCATGTTCGGTCACCGATTGTCTTGGAACATAGCATGCTAAAATAGAGAAAGATTTACACATAATAATTGAAAAAAGAAAAAGAAAAGAATACACATGAAATCAACTCTACTGTTATGAAATTGAAACAACAATCAGAAAAAAATAAGTCAACCGCTCCAGATGCAATTGGACATAGAAAGGGAAAAGAGATAAAATTGGAAAAACAAATTGAGCAAAAGAAGTCGTCAAGACTCATGAAGACATGCTAGAGCTTCAAGCGATGATGGATTCGTTCAAGAGATCGAAAACAAATGGCTAGTCACGTAGGTATGTAATTCAAATTATCTCTTATTTTCACTTAGATATGTAATAATTACATGCTTATTTATAAAATTTCTTGTTATTTGTGACTATCATGTAGTAAAGATAATACGTCGTTATGCTGTTGAAATATCTAGAACACATAATGTTTTAAGTTAAAGTTCTTTATTTACAAATTTAAGTATTAAACTCCAAGTTCTTAACTAATTTATATTTCTTTTTTTCATGTGATGTCATTCATACTCTTACCTCGAATGGGTCATCTTACATTCTGTTTTTCTTCTCTTTGTTTTTAATAGTTTTAAGATAATGTATTAATCGGATTTTAACGTTGTACGTCCTTTTATACATTTATATGATTTTAGTATATATATTTTTTTTATATTTAATATGGGTGCTTTTATTTTGTTGATAAATCGCGTATGATATATATGAAACAAGACTGTAAAGTAAAAACGATGCAATTAGTTCTTTTAAAAAAGAGTTAATATATGATTATAACAAGTTACAATCTATGTGTTCTTAAAGTAAACTAGCTAGGGACTAAACTAATATTTTAACCTAAAAAAAAATTAATATATGATTGTAAACTTCTGAAGTAAAGTCGCTAACCAAAGCAATAATTCAGCGATATCAATATATTTCTTATGACCAAAATGTCAAAAATTCGAGAATTCCTCTCCAATAGTAGTTGAACTCAAAATAATAATAATAATAATAATAAAACCTGTCGTAAACTCTTATGATATATAATAAGGGATCATGCCTATACAAAATCCTTTGTACATAAAATGGGCTTATCGTCCCATTATAATCGAAGGAAAATTTACCCATCTAAAAAGCTTATTACTACTTGACATCCAAATATTGGAGAGTCGAACGATACGTCTCATGAAAACAATTGAGGTAGACAAAAACTAGCCTAGACATTCATAAAATTAAAAATTTAAAGAAAAAAAAAAGGAGAAAGAGAGAGAAGCTTAATAGTATTGTGACTATACCTTAAGGTGAAATTGAACATTGGACTAAAGGTCCTAGCAACCAAATTACCTAATGTTGGTTAGGCTCTTTTCTTCATGATGATCCGGCGATGTACAATATAGCTGGACTTCAAAATCATATTATTAGGTACAATTTTAACGCCAACAAATCTCTACATATGAGAAATGCAAAGATGATGCTCAATATTCATCAGTCCGAGTTTCGAAGAAGGTCGTCGTCAATTCTATGCTTGGAGCAACGTAGTGACAAAAATCAGAAACTGGAAACAACATGAATAAAAGAATCAAACATAAAAATCAGAAATTCATGAATACACAGAGAATCATATATATAATTAAAGCGAAATGGTATCATATCATATCATACCTGCAGTTCTGAGGAACTCTCCAAGCTGAAATTGATAATTCCTTAACATGTTGCGGCATTGCCATGTATCGTTTCCAATCCCCAAGCATGATTCTAAGATCATGAAGCTTACTGTTCATTCCGATACAGCAGTTTGCATGCATGGTTATTACGCGATTCAAATCTTTGCTGGGTTCACAGAAACCACCAAAATAAGCAGTGTCCAAGAATCTAATCTTCAGTCCCATGTCGTCAACAAAAGGATCGTGTTTGATCCGATTAAGAACATCCTGATCATGGCATTCCGGATATGTTTCCCGAGATGAGTACCAATACTTGTAAAACTCGATTGACCGATTATTCGACTTCACGTAGTTAAACCCTCCATTCGGGATGTTATCAAAATCATTAGAGCTGCCCACGAAGTGATCACAAGCAATCTGGAAATCTGCATCCATATTAAAGAATGGGAATGGATCCCTGAACCACATAACATCAGCATCCTGAAGAAAGAAACAAGAATGGGGGAATTACAAGAAATACAAAAATACACAAATTAATAAATTATATCTTGATCAACCATCATGGAGCGGTCTAGTGGACAATGGTCAAGAAGGTCTGAGAGAACTAAGTGGCGATGGGTTCAATCCAAGGTGGTCACCTATTAGGAATTATTTTCTTGTGGGTTTCTTTGACATTTAAATGTTGTAAGGTCGGACAATATGTTCTACAACAATAGTCGAGGTACACGCAAGCTGGCCGAGACAAAGTATTCGGGGGCAGACAAGCATGTGAATTGCCATCCTTAATCATACATGGAAGTAAGAACTGATTTATCCAAAGAAAGTAATTGGTCAACTGCCAAGAGTAGTAAACGTATGAGAGACGTTGACTACCTAAATAGCAGATTTCAAACCACAAAAGTTTAAAAAAGGCATATTCTGCTGCCGTAAGCAGAAATTTGACTCTTTTTTATTTTTGAAAAGAGCAAAAATTTGACTACTGAAATGAAAGGCAAGGGAGAAAATAGTGGGGCCGCTATGGTTTTCCAATATGGGATTTAATACTGATAGTGGAGGAGAAAGACAACCAAGTGGGCAATGGATTGACCCTAATTCCTAATCTAAAATCATCAACTCAGGGCTAGAAAGCAGAGGCGACATTTGATTGGTAAAGGAATTTTGCCTATCCAAAAAATATTCCCCCTAAGAACCCACCCAAGCATGTCCCAATAATGGAGAAAGACATCCAAATGGGCATTGATGTGACCTAAGATTCCTAATCTAGAATGAACTTGTGGAGTGGAAGTGGGATCATAATGGAGTTTTTCCTTCACCAAAAGCCTCTCCCTGAACTTATAATTAAATTGAATTTCCAAAGAGAAGAATTCTTGGTTACACACCAGTGGGTAGGTATCTTCCTACACCATTAAATTTTTTGACAATGAGAGAAATTTGAACTTATTTACTTTCTCTTCCTTGGCGTCGAAAATTTTAATGGTGGTGACTGGGGAGTGTGCTGTCAAGTATTATTCTATAGAGGATAGGTTCATGTTCATCCATGGGAAATGGACTTCTTATGTAATTCCAAACCATAAAAAAGATACACTGACATCCAGTTTGATACACATTCGCCATGTCATATAGTTATGAAGCAAAAAAAAACTTGGTTTCGATATTGTGTATGACGTCGAAAAATTGGACTCGAGACACCGTGTTCTTATATCTTGAATACCCAAATAAGACTTAAGACACCCTAGACATAAGTTTAATACACAACAAATTAGGGTATCAACTGGAAAGAGACCTTGCACGTGTGTAACACGAATTGTAGAATTAATTATGGACATCTTCAACTTCCTCACCTCTAACCTTAGTCTTCTCATTTCTTTAATTTATATTTTAAATGCAAATATCGTAATTTTACCTTGAAATGCTAGAGCAAAAAGAATAGATTTAGCGTGTCCAAGTGGGCAGCTATATTTTAAAAGAGTTGACCCTACCACACGAGATGCATAATATATCTATGAGGTTCTTTATTTATACCATATATATTAATAAATTATAAAATTCCAAAAAGATTCCTACACAAGACAAACTCTAAATTTCCTCACTAACAATATAAAGATTCACTGAACATAAATTGATTGTTCACTCATTATCAATTCACTAGTATAATTCTTCTTGAGCATTAGATTTTTTTTTTTTTTGAAATCGGGATATCTGAGCTTCACTCCACTATACTAAGGGTAAACACGTCCGTTCCTAAGCCAGACATCGGGAGACATCGAAGGAATGGGGATACGAGAGGTGTCTATAAATTATTGTCACAAGTGAGTCTTGAACCTGAAACTTTGAAGGGAGCACACCTTCAAAATCCAAATCTTCAACCACCGTGCCACCCCTTGGGGACCTGAGCATTAGATTAGTATGGTAAAAAATTTCTTATTTCTCGGCCAGTTAGATCCTTTCTCAACAAATATCCATGGTAGTGTCAGAACGTGAGTTATGCTCATGGGTAAGATATCTACTCATTTCCTTAAGGTTAGAAAAATCTCACCCAACATTTATTCGTTTATTGTACTAAAAAAACCGTGGAAATCAACAAACGAATTATTGATTAGTAAAAACTAAGGAAGCAACCAACAATCTAAAGGTAAAAGGAGAGAGTATGATACCGTGAAAACAAAATTGTATCCCATCTGAAGTATAGTCCGCAGAAAATCAATCCTTCTCCACATCATCTTCAAGTAGTCAGATGTCATAAAATATGCCTCTGAATGAAAATCAACTCCTTCGGTAACAAGAGCAAAGCAATGGATATGGACATCCAAGCAGCGAATAAATGCCTTTTTATCCAATGCAATAATAACCATATGGTTTAATAGCTGGCGAGTTCGATTCCCAATTCTAAAACTCTCAAGAAAGAGATCAATGACTGAATTTGGAGTTGCCCATGCTTCATTCAAAGTAGTTAAAATAACAGTCCCGTCTTCGGTTGCAGCATCCTTTAAGACCTTCTCTAGTCTAAACTCATCAGCGTCCTGTAATCATCCAAACGAGGCACAAAAACTGTAAATTGAAGCATCAAGCATAATAGTTTATAAGCAAGTTGTAATTAAATAAGAAAACAAGTCTTGCTACATTTCATATATTCGTACTGCACATATCAGCCACAACCTGACTACCATATGTTTGTTATTCTGGCAGGAAAAATCATCTTTTACACAGCAATAAGCTTTTTACTCTTCAAAGATTCACAACATAACATCATATCCTTGGCTACAAAATCCCGCAACTCTCTCTTAAGAAAATGGACCACATGTAAGTTATTTCGAACTAAAATCATAGAATTTTAACAAGGAAAGCCAATAGAAAAAGCTTCGAAAATAACGATATTAGGCAACCTAAATGCAATATGAAGTAAGTGGCCTAGGTTCACGAGCGCCTTGAGGAGTTGAGACTAAGAGATAATGGGTTTAATCCATGATGGTCACCTACCTACTAATTAATTTCCTATAAATTTCCTTGGCATCTAAATATCGTAGTGTCGAAGTTATGTCTCCTGTTATTAGTCGAGGTGCGCACAAACTGATCTGTACAGTCAACGATATCAAAAAAAAAATGCAATATGAAGTTATCTATCCAAACGGATTATACAATTCAGAACTAACAATTATGAATTGCCCTCCTAATAGCATCAGCACTTTCCCCAACAGACCAAAAGGAAAGCAAAATAAGCAGAAAACGGAACAGAAATTGAAGCTTCAAATTAAAAAAACAAAATCAACTATGTGCTAACGTTTACAAGAGAGAAATATGATGAGGAATCGAAGAACAAACAGAAGTGCAGCTATACAAACCTGACAAAAAGATAATCTAAACATCAAAAGAACATTAAATTTCAGCTAGAAATGAAAATCATAATCGCTCTGTATTCATCATCAACAAAGCAAATCATCGTCAAAGTCGCTTTCCCAATCAACAAATTTCAAACTCACAATTCGAAACAAACACAAACCAAAACAACAACAAAACCTAAACCAAAACACGAACACATAAGAAAACCGAATGAACTCACCGCAGAAGGCTCGTCGTCATCACCGAGGAAGGGCGAAACAGAAGAACCAGAGAAAGTAGAGAAGGAGGAGAAGAGAGGAAAATAGCGAAGGGAGTGAAGTTCTCTAAAAACAACAAGAAACGAGAAAGAAATGGCAGCGAAGAGAAGAATAATCCGAACGGTACGGCGGAAGGCGACGGAGGAGGAGGAGGAGGAGGAGCAGCTAACCATGGCGGAAACAATCATGTAGACATCACAGCGGCACGGCGGCCTCTAGGGTTGAAGATCCCGCCATACTCGAAGGAGAGAGAAACAAAAAAGTAGAGGTCAACATTCATACGCGTTCTAGAGAGAGAGAAAGTGGAATGAGCGAAATAAAGAGAATTGTGATGGCTGTTGCTGTTGTGGGAGCCACAGAGCCAGAGCCAGAGCCGCCATTAATGGAGGGTTCTGTTCTGTTTTGAAGCTTTTGCAATTTCATTGCCTTCTCCACTCTGAACCAGAATAGTAACAGGATGCTGTTACCAATTTGCATACTAAATCTAGGCTCACCAGCTTTCAGTTCCCTACTTTAATTAATTTATTTTCTTCCTTAGGTCTTACATTTATTAATAAATAATACTTTAGATTGTATCGTGGAATAATTAATAATAATGATAGTATATTAACTATCATTATCATAACTATTTTATGCATTATTTTACTGAAATTACATTCTAATTGACTACATTTCTATAAGATTATACACAAAACATAATGTAATAGTACATAATCTTATATATAACAAGAGTTTTTATCTCTTTTTCATAAGAAAAGAAAATAATTTTTTAACTCAATTAATAAATGTGTCATAATCAACCAGCGATAGCTCAGCGTGTGTTCAAGTTCGACTCTGCACATTTTTAATTGTCGTAGAATTAAAAAAAAAAAGTGTCATCGTGCTTTTCCAAAAATGTCAAAATGAATGCGTCAACCAATAGTTCACACATATTCCCTTAAGATGTCTTCAATTTGAATCTCTTAACTTTGGAGACAAAAAAGTATTTTTCTCAAAAATCTAAAAGTATTAAGATTAAAATAAATTTAACCCACCTATTAAAGTATAGCTCGATAGCATGAATTTAATAATAAGATTCAAATCCTTTCTATTATAATAATAATAATGTAATCAATTATAAATATACTATCAATATCAATCCATTGCCCAGTTGGCATTAGTGGGAAAAATAATAGAGGAATTAGCTCAAATTCCATAGTGGTCCCCCTATCCAAGATCAATCTATGCTCATTAATCAACTTCATATGTTTTTTTTATTTGCTTTTTTTAGTTCACAACTTCATACACTTCATCAATTTACATTTTCCCCAAAAATGCTGATAAGCATAGTGTTCCATTAAGAACACATCCCAAGAAAAATTCTCAAACACAGAGCCTTAAAATAATAACACAATAAAAAAATAATAATTATATATTAACAACAAGCCACCAACAATGGTTGAATATAATTCATACATTTTGAAGCAAATAACATCAAATTTTCATCAAATTGAAGCAAAAAAAATGAAAGTAAAAGTTAAAAGAGACATGAGAACTGTTTATAATAATTTATATACACCAAACCAGAATAATGACCAAAATAAGCTTCTGGAAATGACCTTTTTTTTCTGGCTTACAGCTTCATCTTCTTCACCCTTTAAGAAGCTTTCTTAGGGCGGTAGCGTTTGGCACAGACAATGTAAACCAACAAATTCAAGAAGCTGAGTCCAGCCACAAGCCAAAAGAAGAAATCCAAATGGCCCTCATTCAAGTTATCTGGTATCCACCCAGGCTGCCCATTTCTGGTTGTCAAGTAAGTAACAATGGTTAAAATGAGGGCACTGAGGTAATTTCCCAATGCATTGGTTAACAAAGATAATGCACTGCACAAACTCCTCATGGCATCTGGGGATTGCTCATAGAAAAACTCCAGCTGCCCAATGAATGTGAATACTTCTGCTGCACCTATCAAGAAATATTGTGGTATTTGCCACAGGATGCTCAGAGGCACGGCCTCGGGTTTATGCACCAGGTCGAGTTCTCTTGCGAGGTCAAGTCGTTTGATCTCTACCACGGCTGCTGCTGACATACACAGTATCGATATGAACAGGCCGATTCCCATTCGCTGTATGTCGGTGAACCCTCTCTCCTTTCCTGTAAGTTTCCTTGCAATTGGGACTACGAATCTATCATACACAGGAACCCAGAATATGACGCTTACGACATCGAAGGTCGAGAGAGAGGCGGGAGGAATGCGGAAAGAACCGATTGTCGTATCCAGCATTGTCCCTTGCACGACGAATAATGTGGACATTTGGGCGTATACGGCTGAAAATACAATTCCAGTAGCCCATATTGGGAACATCCGGATAAGAATCTTGAATTCCTCGACCTGTGTTACAGAGCAAAGTCTCCATGGATTGGAGAAGTCGCCGCTTTTTAACTCGGCATCGGAGATGACAGCTGCTTTATCAAGGCATCTGCAGCACAATTAAGTAATGGCCAAATTGTTACAGGAAATAATTGTTCATTTTTTTTATGCAAGTATAGCCACTAAGCCGGGTTGAATCCTATTCAAGTTGTCACAGCATGTGTCAAGTAAAACTTTATTAAATTGCAGGATTTACTCCAGACAGCGATGCTGCTTCTTACGAAGAATGCCTATACAGAAAGTAATTAATATAAATTTCAGAGGTTTAGGTGCAACATTAAGGTTGCTAATTATCCAACCAGGTATCCACTTGATCAGAACATCAAATATGCATGGACAATCAACCCTGTCAAATGAAAATGTCTCAGAAGGAAATAACCACACACCAGATTAGATTGAATCAAGCAGCAAATCTGCTAAAAAAAACTAATGCTGATTATTGCTATCACAAATATCATTTGAGTTCTAAGTTGCTTGGGAACTGGGAAAAGGAGGAAGATCAGGTCCTCCACTATACATGCTAAATACATAAATGTTGAAAGAAAAACAGGGCTTTGCTGCATTGAATCAAATTTTGACATGAACAGCAAACTTCCCCACCATAATAAGAAGCATTTCTAATAAAGGAATAAGACTAATTAATTTTGAAAAGAAGCTATGAGATTATATCTAAGGTAATGAAGAAAGTTACCTCAGTTCATCACTGTGTTCGAGCTTACGACTTCCTTCAATCGCAGAACTTTTGTCTTGTACCTCATACAGAAGATCACTGTCACCAGGAACCCTTAGATTTCGTTTATGAAAAGATGCAACCAAAACCTGGCACATTCTCGTAATCGGGCTTCCTCCTGGTTTCTGAAATCTGTATATCTTTGTGCCAGAAAAGAAACTTATGATAGCAAGGCCCATAAACAATGCAGGGATGCCAAACCCTAGACCCCAGCCAGCATTGTCTTGTATCCAAACCAGGAAACTACTTGATATAAGAGCACCAATATTGATAGAAAAGTAAAACCAGTTAAAAAATGATCCCTTTTTAACCCTTTCAGAAGGATCGGTATCATCAAACTGATCAGCTCCAAAGGATGAAACACATGGTTTGATTCCACCTGTCCCAAGAGCGATCAAATAGAGTCCAAGAAAAAACACAATATACTGAGGAGCAGAGGCTGGAGGGCACATGAACCCAACACATTCAGCTGGCTTTAGAACAGGAACGGATGCTGAGAGAGTTAATGTACACATTCCCTTTAAAAAAGAAATACATGCACCTTTAGTTGCAGTATAAAAAGAAAATATTGAAAATAGCAGGCATATAGAGAAAATTGGTGCATGATATGCAACAAATAGAGCAAAATGACTTCTCTAAGTTAATCTCCATAAGTCATAGTACTTGATAAATTATTTGTAGAGCTATGTAAGGCAACATTTTGTGTACCAAGATTAATATTGTTGGTTCCTAGGTTTATCTTGAATTTTGGTTCCTTGTATATTGTAATAGAGCCCGGACCTTATCACTATGTAAGGCAACATTTTGGGTACCAACATTCCTAAATTTTAAACTTAACATTGCATGATTTGGCTAGCCAGAAAAACAAGAGAATAAGATCTTAATTCAAAAGAAATTTGAGGAAGAGTATACTGGGGAGTAATCCACATGAGAAGTAACATACAATGAAGTAAATTGTTGAAAAGGCAGCAATTGTCCAATATCTTCCCCAGTAAGCATCCGCCACGATGGCTCCAATAAGGGGTGTAAGATAACAAGTTCCTTGCCAAGTAGTAACATTTCTAGCAGCTGCAACATTTCCTTGATGTAGGTTATTTGTAAGATAGGTGACAAGGTTAGTTGCAATCCCATAGTAGGCCAATCGCTCACAGCCTTCATTCCCTGTATTACAAATAGGGGGTTGAAATGGCAAGTAGAGAATAAAAAAGAAAAGAAAAACTAAAACTTGAACTTCTCAAGGATTGAAATACAGGAAAGAAAAGGGAAAACATTTAGAATTATGTATGATGTATCACATTCGCATCTGCAAAAGGAAAGAATAAAAAAATATCTTAAAAAATCATGGGTAGGTAGACTACGTAGATTTGTGAAGTTTATGTTTAAATTGTCAAGTCCAAGTTAAGGTACAGTATGCTAATTTCACCAAAGAACAAAGAAAAAGAAACCCACCTAGAATGAATGGGCATGCCTTCCAGTTTCCAGTATTTTGCTTGAGAACAGGATTCCCATGGAAGTCAACTGAGCCATCACCTGTATAGAGTCCATCGCTTTCATTCTACAGAAGGAAACGACATTTTAAGCATTTCTAGGAGATGAACCCACAGCGTAGAATAAACAACATGACAACCTTACTGTTACTTGTTTATGAGGATGAAAAATATTAACAAGACATGTGCAACTAAAAGACCTTAATAATACATATGTAATTATGATGTCTATATATTATAGAGGTCAATCATGAGGTGGACTAGAAACTAGTTAGCATACACCTTTGTCCTAGAATGGGCAATCCAAAATAGTTGATGCTTATGCTTGTGCCAACAGATGAGGAAGTCTACAAGTTTCATATGTTCTTGAGTTGCACACTCCTTCTCCTAAAATCAGTAAATCAAATATCTATTTCTCCCAATTTCTTTCTCCATAACCTAACAATGGTCAGTCCGCTACATAACTGGCAAAAAATCCTCCAACTTAACCAAGAACATCATGTTTTAACTTTGAACACACAATATCCAACCTGTTTCGAGGTACAGGCACAAGATAGAACTCAAAGGACTTGATTAGAGTTACTATGAGCTCAAAGGAAGCATTCTGAATGTACTAACAACCACGAGGTCTAGTTCGAGTCCCCCAACCCTTTGTAACCCAAAAAAAAAAAGAAAACTTAAGTAAAGGGTATACACTTGCACAATTCGATTATCATGTGTTCAAGTGGATCTTACCAATGAGTAAGAACCCAGATTACCAATTGAAAATCAATCTCAGGGGAAAATAAATCCTCCGATAATCAAGCTAAATTAAAGAAACCTTCAGCCAAAAGAGTAAGAAGAAAGTAGCAGGTGGAAAACAAATGGCCATCAGCCTTCACATACCCAATTCCAAATAAGGTCAAGCTGTATATCCACAAGAATAATCGAGGTGGACATAAGCTAACCCGAATACATACTTATATATATTAAAAAAAAAACCCAAATAAATTAAACACATCAATATTATCAAGACTTGGCAGTAAATAACGAAATAAACGGCATCAACAGTCCTCATCATAAAATAAGAAGTCACTTTCAGACCCAATGAGTTAACCAGAATTGAATATAAACTTAATTCCACAAACAATAAATTCGCTAAAACGCTATCCATGTTTTAATTCCATAGATCTTCGTCTAAAAACTCTAACAAAAAGGGGAAAAAAAAGTATGAAATCACGGATGCAGGGTATATATATATATATATATCTATATATACATATGCGTACAAAATTCAAGTGTATTTGCATAATTTTGAACATTCCACTAGCGGAAACAGTTCTGTATCAAGAAAATTCTGAGGACCGCCACAGAAAAAAGGGAGAGAAATTAATTACACCTGCAAAAGACCCTCTTCCAAGATTGCTCGGTCGCCCTCCAGAGAACCCATTGCTCTATTTCTCCGATCAGAAAATTTGCGATAAAATTAGGTGGATGATTTGCAGAAGCAAAGTGATTCCTATAAATATATCAGCACATGGGCGATGGATGATGTCATAAAAACTTAATTAATGAAAATTTTGGATCGTGTAAAAAAAAACTTAATTAATGCTCACACACTTTTTTTTAGTACTAACAAAACCTACCGGGATGATTTGGGTCGGTAAATTCACCTAAAATTTTATAGCTTTTCAAAATTCAATTCCATTCATATATTTTTTAATTAGATTTGGATTGGTCTTTTAATTTTTAATTCAATGTACATTTGTTATTTATTTCCTTTGATACAAATCAACATAATAATTTCAATTTATATGATAATGTACACATTCTATAGACCTACAAAATATTTATCAAAAAAAATATTACCGAATAAAATGTCTACATAACAAAAATCATGTTGAGATAAAGTTGTTTGTAGGAGAAATTTACCCGCACTTCTTTGAATTCTTCCCCCAATTTCCCTCTTATCCATGCACCACTTTACATCTTCATAACCCTCTATGAAGTATTTCTAAAAATTATTATTACATTCGTTAATAAGAGTATATTTATTTTTCCAACTTTCAAATATAGTTGAACTCATACAAAAATAAATAAATAAAATGATTTAATTAGTAGTCTTATAAGATTAGTTGTAAAATAAATTAAAATTTGGGTCAATGATACCCCAATTATAAGGAGCAAAGTTCTAAGTTTGGAGATAATTTTAAAAAAATAAAAATAAAAATGATCTTTATAATAAATTTCTTGCTAAATTTTTTTTATAAGAACTTTTCCTCTTTAATAAAAATATTTTTTACTCTTTTTCTGGTGATGAACAGAGAGAAAAAAGCACAAGTAAGATGGGAGAAATCCAAGTTTAATGAGAGAGAAGAGTTGAGAAGAGGGTTTTTTTTTAATAGAGAACTAACGACTTAATAACGAGAGAGACTAAAATTAAACAAAAATCAAAGTTGAGAGATTAAAATTAGACATTTGAAAGTTTGGAGACCAAAATGAAACAAAAATCAAAATTAAAGGATAAAGTATAGAGACCAAAATAGAATAAAAAAAAATGTCGAGAGAACAAAATAATATTTTAACATTGTTTTTTTCTAAATTTTAATAATACTTTTTAGACTTTAGTTGGCTAAAATAAATTATAATTAAAGAGATTGATTGTAAACCCAAACGATATGGCTCACATATCTAGATTGGATTGTTGACATTTGCTAAAGTATCAAACATGCCCTCAAACTATCACATTTTTTTCAAACTTACTCCTAAACTTTGAAAAGTTTCAAAAGTACTCATGAACTTTACAAAATATTTCAAAAATACCCTTACCGTTAATTTTGGATGGAAACCGTTAAAGTTTTATTTCAAAAATACCCCCGAACTTTAAAAAGTTTCAAAAATACCCTTGATCTTAAAAAACACATAAAATTTAAATAATT
>JBBMKA010046541.1:0-20288 GCA_037833695.1 Sechiopsis laciniata
AAATAAATATACATATAATCTAAATAATTAAATAACATAATAATTATGTTACATGTACAAAAAATATTTTTTAAACTGAATAATAAATTCGGGTTGGTCGGGTTGGGTTGGGTTAATTTTAGGTCAACCAATACCCAATCTAACCCATAAAAATTTCATGATTTTGAACTCAACCCAACCCAACTCGTCAAATTGGGTTGGGTTGGTTCAGGTTATTCGGGTTTTTGTTCACCCCTAGTTGTATGTGCAGTTATACACTTTAAAGTCTATAAACTTGTAACTTTGGTTTATTTTTTGTTCCCTCGATTTACAAGGCATTCATCTATCACTAAATTAAAAATATATCGTATATAATTTATAAAAGTTAAAATTTAGTCTATGTAATTTTAAAAGTTAAAATTTGGTTCATAAGATTTGATCAAACGAAAGAAATAATTCATGTTATTCGTAATCAGTTTTTTAAAAACAACAACAACTCTTTTATCGAGTTAGTTGTTAACCGATCTTATTGTCAAATAGTACACAAGACCACCTTATTTACACATTAATAATTGTACTTAAATTCGCTAACAATTACAAACAACAATAAATATTTTTTGTGAGTTTTATCAAATTAAAAGGATTAGTTATAAATTCTTAAATCTTTCCCTAACAAAAAAAAAAAAATAAAAATAAAAATAAAAATCAAATTATACCTCTTCCAAAGCATACGAAATAAATTTATAATTTAACATTTATTCTTGTAAAGTGAATAGTTTAATATCAACTTAAGAAGTTGCATAATGACTAATAAGAAGCATAACAAATAATATGATGGATAATATCTAGTAACAAAAATGTTGCAAATTCAAATCAACACCCCCAAATATTGTTGAATAAAAAAAATTAAAAGTAAATGATGTTTGGAGCAAGAAGAATGTGAATAATTGTTGGAAACAATTATCTTATCCACATTTACGTCATTGATCACTCCCGATCAGAATCAATATTTATTCTCCATAATTACTACTCATTTTCCTCCACAACCAATTTTCATTCTCCTCATGCTTATTACTTTGTTTCTTTTAAATCATTATCTACATCTCAACACATATAAGAGTTCTCTCATAATTATTCCTAACCAAAATTAAAAATAATTAATCATTCATCACGGTGAGAAAAAGCTTTATAATTACCAGTGAATAAATAAAAATATAATCGATAAATTAAAGGAAACAACAAAATAGAAAGACACAGGAATTATATCTCCAATCAGAAACTGGAGAAAAGAAATAAAAAACATGAAGAATTTGTATTATGTGAACATTTATTACAATCACAGAAAATTTCATCTTCAATCCAATTACATAAATACTCTTTTCAAACCTTATACTATTCACATATTTTACGAAATTCTTCGCACAAACAAAAAAAAAAAAATAGAGTGAAAATATTATATGCTTTTTGAAATCACGAGGACAATGTTTTTCTAATATTTTGCCAAAAAAACCAATCCATTCATTTTTATTTTTGAAGAATTCATCCATTAATCCTTCTCACCTACATTGAGAAACAAGCAACGGTCAACGATGGATGCCCTCATTACACGAGTCAACTATTTTCCAATTCCACTCTTTATAAATATACCCTCCACAAACTTGAATTCACACTTCACACCCCACAATTCTCTCTAAATTAATTATGGTCTTATCCACGCCGGAACGTCCTCCGCCACCCACCTCCGGCACGGCGGCCAAGATCTCATCCACTCGCCTGCTCCGGTCCGCCACAGCTCTGGTGGCTCTCTGCGCCAAAAAAGCCGGCCAAGTCACCAATAAGCTCAAGTCAAACCCGAGTCACGATCGGATCAGTCCGAGGTCGCCGTTGACTCGCCCGAAGAAAATGCTGAAAACCATCAGCCAATCGGCGATGGGTTTGGTTCACAAGAAAAAGACCGCCCGACCGGAGGAGGAAGAAAAAGAAGAAGAGTGGGGCCATGGTGGAGTGTGGCAGAGGGGAATCTTGATGGGTGACAAATGCCAGCCGTTGGATTTCCCGGATGCAATTTATTACGATAGTAACGGCAACATGATGAACGAGCCCCCTCTTCGTTCGCCACGTGCCAGTCCTTTACCCGGTTACCATTTCAGAAAACCTGATGCCTTCTACGTTCCAAAACAGTAAACTTTTTTTTTTTTTTTTTACCCGGTTCTCATGATGTGGTTGGTGATTTTAATTTTTTTTTTTACCTTTCTTTAAATGTTTGTTGTTCTTAAAAAAATAATTATAATAAAATGTTTGTGTTCCTTGCATTCCTATTGGTGATATATTTTTTTAATTACAAATTGAAGGAGAGAACTACAAATCATGCATAGAAATACTATTATTTTTAAACATTGATCGAACCTGCATGATTGTTAAACTGAATTGATACCAAACAACGAAACCAATAGACCAATAATCCTATCAATAATTGACATGCATTCTTAAATTAGATTGTATATTTAAATAATATGTCAATCTTAAATATTACTGTGATAAAAAAAAATATAATAACAATCTATACAAGATGCAATAGAATCACACTAGAGAGCATTTTCACCTTAGTTTGGTTGTAAAATATCATGTTTACACTATCTTTATATTTTATTTTTTGATATTCGATATTGTTCTCACTAATTTATACTTATTTTGATTGTTGTCACATGATATATCGTTTGATCCTATAATATTTGAATTAAAAAAAAAATTCATAGGAAGTGACTTTTATTTAACTATTACTTTTTTATTTATTGGTAAATTTTTAATAATTTGTTATTTTTGTGCCCATTATTCTATATATAAATGTTTATATATGGATTTGGTGTATATATATATATATATATATATATATTGTTTGTTATATTAATTGGGCTAATAATTGTTAATTTAGTACCATTAACCCATGTCTGAAATTGTGTTTTTCTTTAATTGGATTCCGAGAATAAAGTTAGGTCCTTTACTAAGAAATTGAATTTGAAGTTAAAATCTAGAAAACGAGAGGAAAGAAACCAATGTATCTTAAGGCTATTAAATAATTGAATACAACATTTTTGTCCATTACAGAATGTCAACACCTTATGAATATAAATAATGCATATGTGGGCTTAAAAAATTATGGGATTTTAGTCATTGTTACAATGGTCTTATTTATTATTATTATTTATTATATTTTAAAAATCTTGTTACAATGGTCAAGTCCATTAGGTTTGAACCCGTCAAACATCCAGTTCTTGTCTTAGTCATATAGAGATGAGTCCTTTATTCTACTTCTTTTGTTTTAAATTTTGGGCACAAAGACTTCCAAAATGCCAAATTTAATGTTTATAATCAAATTTTAAAAGAAAAAGAAATTTCAAACCAATTACATTTTTTTTTTCCTTTTTCATACCACAAATAACTATTTTTACTTTTGTTTTTTTATTTTGGAAATTAAATTTGAAAACTGTTGGAGATATTCATTTTTCATGTCGGAGATATCTACTTTGTCGTGTATTGAGAATGTGGAAAATCTCTAACTCACTTGTATGATATGTGGAATAATTTTAAGTTTAACAAGTATTTAATCTAAAAAAATTATATTCAACCGAAGTGAATAAGTTTAGTTGGTAGATTTCCCTCCCACTCTAATAGTAAAAGTTTGTATTTTTTTTAGTTGGACGAAAAAATCAAACATTCCAAGTAGAAGATAAAATATTAGAGAAACTAAGCTTAATTTAAAAAAATAATAATAATAATAATAAATAAATCCAATTATATTTTATTTTTAAAAAACTGTTAACCATATTAATAAACTATAAACTATTAAAATAATGTTGTTTAAAAGAGAACTATTAAAATAATGTAAACATAGTTTAAGATGATTGACATCTATTCATTTTATTGAAATAAGAGGTTCAACTAATTCACAAACTTTTATGAGTTTATTTGATTCCTTATAAATATCTAATAAATACACGATCTTTTAAATTTGTATTTATGATGACATGTAAATTGAAAAAAAATTTACATCGCCAACGTGGTATTTTATACAACCTCGTAATCATGTGGTTAGAGGCTCAATCCCCCCTTCTCCCAATGTATTGAATCAAAAAGAAAAAAAAAATCACATCAATAATAGATACATGACATCTCACAATAGTGATCACACATTCATAGGAAGAATATCTACCTTAGGCTACAAACAATAGATAATTCAAGCAACCTATATTATCCAACTGAAAATATAAAATTTGGGTTGAGTTATATTTTATAGTTTTTTTTTTTTTTTTTTTGATTGGTTATTGAGTTGGTAACTTTTTTACTCATTCAATTTAACTAAATGCAACTCTAACTAAAAGTACTATTATATATAAAAAATTAATTAACAAAATAAAATCCTAACATGTTGTTGTGGAGCATATATATGGTAAAAAAGATTTAGATATGAAGGATGTTTAAGTTAGTTTTCTTTAAAGAAACTAACATTAATTTAATATATACTTGAGCCACTTAAACATAAACTGTTGGAAATGAGTTTATACAAAATGGGCTTGTTGATCTTATTTGGAAGCATCATATATGAGCAACATTCTTTACCTTTAGGCTTAATTACGAAATTTGGGAGAGGGAACATAATTCCGTGATTTTATATCATACGTTGAATTATTTCACCAATATCAACATCATTGGTATAATTTACGCGGATTTTTTTTTCATACACATGAATGTATACGTAGGAGAAGCTTACATAAAATACATGTGGTACTATTTGGTAGGTGTGATAATGAAAATAAAAAACTGACAAAATCGAATCGAACCAAATCGGTCTATTGGATTGGTTCGAATTTTTCACATAATATTGGACATAATGGTTTTTATTTGGAGAAAACCGAAAAATTATTGGATTAGATCGGTTTCTATTTGTAAAAACCAATAAAAACTGAACCGAACCAATATTAATTTATTTACTTTCATTTTTATATTTATTTGTTAGTTTAACTTTTTATTGGTAAATAACCAATTATTTTTGTTTAATTTAATTATAAATTATGAGGATTTAAAAAAAAAACAACATCAAAATATGGATTGGAAGTAAAATAGTAAAAAAGAATTAAACCGTAGGGGAACCGAATCGAAGAAAATCGAACCAATGATTTTATCCTTTATTGGACATCGGTTCCGTTCCTCTTTTTGTGAAATCAATTGGATCGAATGGGTTCTCGATTTGGCCTAAAAACTGAGGAAAACCGAACCAATGGTTTTGCCTTTTATTGGACATTAGTTCGGTTCCTCTTTCTCTCAAATTGATTGGATCGGTTCGGTTCTCGATTTGACCTAAAACCGAAGAAAACCGAACCAATATCACTCCTACTATTTGGTGCAAAATTTTTGTATTAAATAAAAATTATAAAAAAAAAGTATTTATATGACACCAACATCTGTCATATATGTTTTTTTCTTTATGCATTCATGATTCATGTAAATGGAAGTTTTTCTCATCTCCAAGTGCATATTCACTCCATGTTACCATTCTTACAAATCACACCCCCTATCATGCATACTAACACAATTGATGGATTATTTTGGAGTTTTCTAAAGTTTTTATTTTTTTTATTGTATTTTTGAGGTAGATCTATGAATTACCATAAATGAATATTTAAGAGAAAATAGGAGATAAACACGATCTAATGTGTTCCAACTCAAGATATTTTTAAGGGTCGAGGTTCTTTTAATACACATGGTTGGTTGAGTTGGCAGATGACCAAATCTAAGAATTTGAGTTGATAAAAAAAATATCCTCTTAATTCAAGTCAATTAAATCCAATACTTATCCTATACCCTAATAGATGAAGTAAAATTATCCAGGTTCTATTAATGTACTTCACCTAGCTAATATTCACCCTGTGCTATCAAGATGCATCAAGAAAGTTGAAATTCATAATTCCAATGAAATTTTCCTACCAGTTTTTAAATATATTCGAATTACAATTTTATAATTTAAAAAAAGCCAAAAAAAAAAAAAGCTAAGGCCATGCTTAGATAGTAAGAATGGAATGGTTGTAGGAAAATCATTTCTGTATTAGTATGTTTGAAGGAGTTGGAATATTGAACTGAAATGATAATTTTTACCTCATAAACAAATATGAGAAAAATATTAGCTCACATTCATTTCGTGAGCTTCACCCTTATCCATGCACCCTAAAAAATAACGTTCAAGAATTTTTTATATGAGGAATACTTGCCTTTCTTAATGCGATATGAGGTACATTTGGTACTATAAATTTTATGTTTTCTTTTTAAAAATATTTATTGAAAGAAAAAATTTGTGGCACTAAATGTGCCGCGTACTCCACTAACAAGAGCTTGCCTCCTTAGTCATAACAAAACAAGTATTCCTCATATTTTGATATTAGAAAAGTTACATTTTTAATAGGTAGAGTTATAATCTAGTTTTAATTTAATCTTTATTTATTTATTTTATAGTACAAATTCAGATGAGGAGACCAACAAATCCTACATAAAAAGCACAACTCGAGAGTCAAATATCGATTTTCGAACTCGAACTCGTGAGCATGGAGATGTAAACTAGTTTCAATTTAATCCTTATTTCTAAAATTAAATATTTTTATTTCTAATATTTGGGTAATGCATCCTTTTAATTTTGTGTGCTTTTTTAGATTACTCCATATTTATTTGATTTTTAAAATCTATTTACCCGAGAAATAAAATAATCAATTTATTAATATTTTAGAACACAAATCCAAAGACAAAAATATTTTCCCGTTTATACTTGTCTGCGGAATGAAAAAAAAAAAAAATCGAAAATACAAAAAATAAAATTCACCAAAAAATAATCCATCTTCCCCAAAAGAATTTATTTTTGCCCCAAAGGCCAAAACCCTACAGCCTCCCGCGGTAAATCCGCTGCCTCTTTTGTTGTTGCTGTTTTCCTCATCACTCCACACACCCAAAATTCCATCGGAAACCACCGTGATGGACGCCCGCCGCGCCTCCCGCGTCGTCATCGATCCCAAAGTCCGGCATGTCGGCTTCTTCACCCCCGACGCCCCTCATTCTCCGGGCACGACCCTTCCCGTTCAACCCGACTGCGCCATTTCTCAGCTCTCCGAATCTCCCACCAGCAATTCCTTGTCGCCGGTAATGATTCCGCCTCCACGCCATCCTTCCGACAATCGGAGGCATCATCCTCACGACTTGGTCCATGTAGGGAGCTACAATCCCTCGGAAATGTTGCTTGGATCGTCGCCTTCGAGTCGAATTGCAGGTGGAGAGATGGAATTCTCCGAATCGGGCTCCGTCTTGCTTCGGCGAAGTGGTTCGGGGAAGTTAGCATCTAGCTGTCCGGGCGGTGGATTTCATATGGCAGCTAAGCCGGCGGATAATTTGCAGACAATGCCTGCCAATAGTGTGAGGATAGTGGGAACTAACAAGCCGGCTGGAGTGGCAGGTGATGTATTCAATTTCGCCATGTTTTAATCCTCTTTAATGTGGAAGGGATTTTGTTAATGCATGTTAGTTTTCTTGCTGGTCTGAATTGTTTTGAGGTAGTTTCTATGCAAGTATTGTTTTTTTTATAACTATTTATCATCCCGTTTATGTTGTGTACATTTATCTTTTATGTTAAAATCCTCAATTCACTGCCGTTTCGTTGAAGATGGAGATTTCTGCTCATTTCTGTCCCAAATCCATCTTTTCTTGTTATTATTTTGAATATACGGTGGGAAAGGAAGAAGAAGATTCAGAAAGAAACCTGGACTTTGGCTCCATTTAACATCACTACGTGGACTCTTATCCCAAAATCTTTTTTGGTAACAATTCTATAATGTCAATTCTTAACCATTATAATTTGTAGTCTCTTTTTGTAAATTTGGACTCATTCTTAACCATCAATTCTCCCCCCACCCCCAAATGTTGTTTAATATAAAAAAAAATGGACTCCTTTTACTTCTGTCCTTCTTGGTGAAGAGTGATTTCTAAAGAGCATGCTTCTAATTTGGTGAACGTTTCGTTTCGTCTCATAACGAGCATGCATCTAATTTGTTTAGGCTTTTGGGTGTAAACAATTGAGGTAGAACTACAATTTGTCAGGGGTAGGGGCTTTCATGTATGCTTATTACCGAAGATGCTATTGTGAGTGCATATCAAATCAATTTCCTCAACATCTGGCTTTTTTTTTTTTTTTTTTTTAATTATTATTATCGAAGAAGGCTTTTCTCAAGCGAATGTTACTTCCTGCAGATTCAAAACTGTATTTCCAGAACAAAAAAAAACCCTCTCTCTCTGTTGTTTTTTGTTTTTTTCCAGTTTTATTACAATTGGGAATGAGAGATTTGAACTCATAACCTTTTGGTTAATGGACACACACTTATGTCGTTGAGCTATTGCTCTTGCTAACCCTTTCTCTCTCGCTTCTTCCTTAAGAAAGAGTGAGTGCATGTTTAATTATGAGGTATTTTTTGTTGGATAAAACTTGGGTAAGAGAATGAATCTCAACTGTTATTTGGATGGAAAAATACTTGGTTTTTATCCTCCTCCGGTGTTATAACTTATCTCCTTGATTACACCCTCATTGGCATAGAAAACAGGGAGAAGGCAATTCTTCTCTCTCCAAAAATACTATTGAGATCTTATTTGCACTGCTTCCTCTTTATAATTTGATAAATTAGCTCTTGCAGAAAAGACGGGAGGCGCATCTGCAGAGGCCAAATATCCTCCTCCTGCAAGTTCAAAATCCTTGAAGGAAAAAACTACGAAGGCTGAAAGACGGGCTTTGCAGGAGGCTCAGCGAGCTGCAAAAGGTATAATAGAGATGGTTATTAAGAAATGCTATGCTATAGACCTAGTTATTAAGTAATGCAAAGTCTGTTAGAATGTGCAAGTGGGTTTAAAGAATTCGAAGAGTTCGATCATGAGCTTCTTTTCTATCAATAAATCAATAAACTACAGAAAAGTTGAATAATTCAATATTGATCGATAGTAAAATAATAATTATGTTCAAGTGATTTGTGTTCGTACTATTTTAGTTGTTGATAGGACTGTCATCCAAAAAGATGTTGATAGGAAAATTTTAAAATTCGCACAGGTATTGCTAAATATGATTAATGGCAAATGATCATTTAATATAAAATGTAATAGAAACAATTTATTTGTTCAAATTATTTTCAAGATGTCTTTTTAGTAAATGTAAACTCATGACGTGCATACATATTATGGAGTCGATTAATTGAATTATCTTGTGCTGGTTTTGTGCACCATAGGTTCAATTAGGTTCCATATTTCTCTTGGTTCCAGTAATCTATTGTTGTGCAGATGAATGATATATAGTGCGTTTTAAGTTACATTACATTTCACTCACCTTTATAATGTAGTGTTGCATGTTTATGTGACCGACTTCTTTCCTTGGTTTATTAGCTTTTAACACCTGGATTAGCTATTCTCATGTGAAAACATATTGATTCGCGCTTCATTTTTTTTAATAAATCCTGGTATCTACCCTTTAATTATTAATTTTTGGTCATGTATAACAGGAATTCTTTAGAAGTTTCATTTAACCATTTCATATTGATTTGTTTAAAAACAGGTGAGGCAAATAAGTCAGGCACTGCCTCTGGGGCAGCAGCTGGCAAAATTGGGAAACAGCCTTCAACAGTTAAAGGCGGTCCTTCCCCATCTTCGGTTGTCTCTGCTGACAATCGAGGAGGTGATCGTATTGCTGATAAAGAAAGGAAGAAAGATGTTCCCCCTCCACGTATGCAATTCGATGATAAACATCGGGTAGAAAGGGCTAAAAAGCGAGCCGTTTTTAATCAAACTGAGGCTAGAAATAGGGTTGAATTATTTCGCCATTTGCCACAATACGAGCAGGGGACTCAACTTCTTGATCTTGTGTCGAAGTTTTTCCAACTTGATACCATTCATCCTGCCATTTACAAGGTTCTTTTTGTTGAAATTAGCTAATATAGCTTTTGATGTCATATGAGCTTGAAACAATGCCAAATATTACCTTCTAAATTGAAATTGAGCATAAAGTGCTGGCTAAATTTATTTTTTCTCATCATATGCATTGGTATCACGGGATCTTATAGTCATAAGTGCTATAAAATTTTGGTCTAATAGTGGAGGAGATCACTAACAATATAGCTCCCTTTCATCAGGAAGAGATGGGACTTTCACTAGATATGAGGTACAGAGGATTTCAATTTTCCTTTTTTGTTAAAGAAATTACAAATGCCAAGTATTCTCAACATTCGTATTCTTCTCAACCCAGCTTGACAATGATCATTTGCTTTCTAATCTCGTAAAGTTGATTTATGGCCATAGTTTTTTTTTTCATGCACTCGAAATGTTCTTTCTTGTTTATTTTTTCCTTTCAATTTTGCATGATGGAACATGTTCTACATGAATATATAGTTATCTATCATGTACTGATAATCTGATGAATTATCTATTAATGATATTACTATATATTTTCTCTGACTAGTGCTTATCTTATATAATCACATATCTATATTCTATTAGGTTGGTTTACAATACATGGCTGGAGATATATCTGGCGGTAATGCTCGTTGTATTGCAATGCTCCATGCATTTCAGCAAGCCATTAATGACTACTCAACTCCACCACAGAAATCTCTCGTTCGAGATTTAACTGCAAAAATTGGTGTCTATGTGTCATTCTTTAATGAATGCAGGCCACTGTCTGTCAGCATGGGCAATGCAATCAGATTTTTGAAAAACCGCATTGCCAATTTACCACCAAGTCTTCTAGAGTCTGAGGCAAAAGCTACACTTTCCTTAGATATCAGTCGTTTTATCAATGAGAAGATAATGATTGCTGACGAGGTCATAGTTAGGCACGCTGCTACCAAGATCAGGGATGGAGACGTTCTTCTCACATATGGATCATCATGTGTTGTAGAGATGCTTCTATTGTATGCCCATGATCTTGGTAAACAATTTCGTGTTGTGGTGGTAGATTCTCGACCAAAACTCGAGGGTCAAGCATTGCTGCGTAGGCTGATAGCAAAGGGCCTAAGTTGTACTTACACTCATATAAATGCTATTTCCTACATGATGCGTGAAGTAAATCGAGTTTTTCTGGGTGCTGCTGCTGTATTAGCTAATGGAACTGTTTATTCAAGAGTGGGGACTGCAAGTATTGCCATGGTTGCAGATGCATTCCATGTTCCAGTATTGTTCTGCTGTGAAGCATATAAATTTCATGAAAGGGTACAACTTGATTCAATATGCTTTAATGAATTAGGTATGTATTCTTATGCTCGTTCTTCCTAAGTTTCTTCCTTTGAGTTGCGACGAACAATATCTGAGCCTTTTCAAATTATTTGCCTGCAGGTGACCCAGATGCTATCTCAAAGGTTTCAGGAAGGACTGACATCAATTATGTAGACAGTTTGACTTCTAAAGATCATTTGCAACTTCTAAATTTAATGTATATCAGCAACTATCCTTATTTTATTTTATTCTTGCCTTGAAACGATGTGTGCTAACTTTGTATTTATACTGTCACAGGTATGATGCTACACCTTCAGATTACATCTCAATGATTGTCACAGATTATGGCATGGTAAGTTCTAGTGTGTGCGTGTCGCTCTGTGCATATGTCGCTTCTGGTTATTCATTTACTTGATAGTCCAAAAAACCTCAAAAAAAGGGTTGGTCTAGTGGTCGAGAATGGTCATGTAAGTAATAAGGACTGGGTTCAAGCCTTGGTGGTCCAAATACTGGTTTTATTGCTTAAAGATTGGCCCATGAGAAGTTGTAATAACGTCTGAAGACTAGTTGAGGAAAAGCACCAAAGAATATTAAGAGCTCTGTGAAGTCTGTTCCAATAAATAGATGGTGTTGCATCTTGAAAGGAATATATGAAGGTTGGTTTGACTTGGTTCCTCGTCTAAACCGTTAAGGATTTTTTTTTGGATAAGAAACAAATTTATTGACTTATAGGACATCATAAAAGAGAGGGTAAAAATCCTTAATGTGAGTTACAAAATGAGTTTCCTCAATTAGCTTGGAGAGGGACGTGACTTTGGTTGTGAAGCATAGAACAATTACATTGTCTACAAACCCTACATAGATGGTACTATTACAATACTACTCCTAAACAAGTGGAGAGCCAAATACCAAACAAAGGGTGAGCCGAATAACGATTTTCAGGAATGAACCCTTAATCGTGAAGTTAAATTGAAATACAACCAATCAAACAAGCCAACATGCCACCAAATATTTTGGTACATTATGCTAATCCACCACCACTAAGACCATATCTTTGATAAATTGTAACAAGTATGACAATTTCGTTCAGAAAGCTCAAACAAAATTTTTCCATAAATATTTATTTTCCTTCTTGAATGGATTGCCACCAAGAGAATAGGATAGTCCTTTGTCAGACCACTGGACTTGCCATCCTTTCTTGTCTGCATTCTTGATGGCCATTTTTTTTGAAAAAAAATACTAAGGAAACCCTTTGGCTCAATATGGTATATGTTTTTTTTTTTTGAGATGGTGGATGGAAAGAAACAATAGAATCTTCAAGAATTTACCTTCCTCTTACTGCTTTAATTGCATCCACCATACACACTGGGCTCTATGGAGTCATAGGCTTCCTCTTTTTTGTAACTATTGCTTATCTTTTCTATTTGTCTATTTGTACATATGTAGTCATAGTTTCGATAGGTATTTTTTGTACTCTCTCATTCATCAATGAAAAGTAACCGTTTGCTATAAAAAAAGAGAGAATAGAATATGATAGGAGCATACTTTCCCATAAATTGTAAAAACTGGTATTGAATTGATTTATTAGCTTATGAAAAATAAAAAAACTATAGAGTGCATTTCTCACCGTGGCTTGGCCCTTTCTTTTTCCGAAAACGATAAAGCCTTGGAAATAAGAGAACTGAGGCTAATGTCTTGATCTCAGCCATGTATATACGGCAGATATTTCTCTGCACAAGCCACTGTTGTTTGGCTATTTTATTATCCTGACTGGCTGAAATAATAGTTCAGTCCTTAACATACTCGATTGCAGATCCCGCCAACAAGCGTGCCTGTAATCGTCCGCGAGTATCGAAGAGAACACCTATGGGTTTAACTTGCAGTTGGAATGAAGCTTGTTTTTGTAGCTGAGAAACTTTCATGTCCTATATGATTTGCTCATGAAAAGGTGAAACTAACTCAGAAAATTTTCCTGATCCATTTTTGCATCTCATGGTGCCTGGTGGTTCAAAATTTTGATTTTGGTGTAATAACGGTGAAGAGTGCGATTACGGCCTCTCCTTCTTACTCATTTTTTTGTCTGTCTTTTTTTGTACTGAGAATGTATTACTTTTGTATATGTTTGCTTTTTGAAAGATACAATTTGTTTGACAATTTTTGTTCCATTAACTTCCAGTTCCAGCTTCAATTTTGCTCCAGACCCATTAACTGTAAGTTCTCTTCTGAATCTGAAAAGTTATTCACTTTTGAATTGTTGTTATGTTTATGATGTTGGATCTCATGAGGGAAACTGAACACTGTTTTTAGCTTTGTAATTATATGATACATAAAAAAAAAAAAAAAAAAAGTGATCTTACTGTTATTGTTTCATGGTTGAAATTTAACCTAAAATTTAGTTTGGTATTCTTATAGTTATATAGTGTATTATCAAACATGCATTGAGCTCCTATCCAATTTCTATTTTTCTTTTTATTAAAAACACCCAAAAACATATTAAAATGATATTTCATTGAATTATCAATAGTTCAAGGTCATGGGTTCTTCTTCTCTCTCTCTCTCTCTCTCTCTCTTTTTTTTTTTTTTTTTTTATTCAACAATAATTTAGATGTCTTATGGATTTAATTTAAGCGTTGATATCATCATCGCATATCAAAAAAAAAAAAATCGTGCTGGTTTTTTTCTTTTTTCCTTGAATTAAATTACGAGTTAAGTCTATTATATATTTTCTCCAATATAGAATTGAAAGTGATATATATTTGGGAAATTGTGCTGAATAGTTAATTTTACAAGCAAATTTAAAAATATTTGTATTCAAAAAAATATGGTGTTATTAATATTTATTATATAATATTATTTTGTTAATAATACAGTATTTTATATTATTAATATATTATTATGTATTATTGATATAATATTATGTGTTATTAATGTAGTATTGTGTATTAATATAGTATAATTATTAATAATACCGTATAATTATTAATAATATTGCAAAAATTCTTAAGAACTATTTGATTTTTATCTTTAAAAATTAAATTTACAGATACTAATTTTACTTCAATTTCCAAAAATGAATGGTTGTTTATCATAATTAAAACCTATCTTAAAATTTAATAGTATAATTTGAGAGCAATTTAAGTGATGGTTTGCCATCATCTCGATGTTTTGCCATCACCTAAATAGTGAAATGTTTTGTCATCATCTAAATAGTGAAACAAACTCACCTATATGACTGAATAAGAAGTGTTATTTTTATTGAACTATAAAAGTAAATTTTAATATTTAAATGATGTCAATGCATTTTCTAAATTGTTCTCGAATAATTTAACCAAAATATATTGATTGAACTAAAAAAACCAAATGCAATGTTAAAGTATGTCTCACTGAAAGCAATTAAAATAGTCTCACTTAACCGGCAATATTTTTGCTTGTGTTTGTTTTGTGTTTTTTTTAACCAAGGAAATTACTCAAAACATAATTATCTCTTTAGAACAATTAAAACCAAAACCGTCTCAATATTTAACTAAATATAGAGATTAATCACAAAATTAAAATTAAAAGAAAAAATAAAATTCAGAATCAATAAAAATATTTAAATTAAATCTAAAAAAGATCTTTTGGTTTTTTTTTTTTTTATATCCAGGCCAGCTTTCTACTAATATCAAAATTGGTTATTATTATGAATTGAACTCATCACTTTAAAAATTATAATATTTTATTTGACCAATTAAACCACTCTATAATGATTATTTTACCTGGTGGTTGGTCAAGCTATTGTTCAATCCACGTACTCCGGTTTGACCGTCAACACCAACGGATATTAAAGAATAGTTCAAACCATTGCTTCAGCTACTCGTAGCTAGTATTAGCAAAATTCTTTAATATTTTATTTTTCGTAATTACTCGGATCAACCTTGTGTACTTCAACTATTGTCAGAGAATATAACATCGACCTTACAATATTTAATTATCATGAATTGAACTCCTCACTCCTAATTCTCTTGAACACTTCACTACTCCAAGATGATTTTAATTAGAGGATTAGTTGCTATCACTTATAAATTTAAGCAAAAATTCAGAATTAAAAAACTATGCCTTCAGCATTTCTAAACCCTAAACCCAAAAAATAGAATGGGAGCATAAATTCATTGCTCTCTTATATGAATAGAATACTCTAATTTTTAATGGCAATTTATTTGAATACTCTTAATTTTCAAAAGCTAAATCCAAATCAAGAACCTAAGAAATGCTTGGCTAGCCAATAATTAACATGTATCCCCAACACCTTAAATATTATAACTCAACTGATTATAACATATATTCCATACTTTGTACTAAAAGGAAAAGAAAAAGAAAAAAGCTAATTTATTTCTGTTTTTCTAAAGGCAAAGACATCAAGAACAACACAATCCGATGCAGATCTTCACATACATATAAAACATTAAAAAAAACCTCCCAAGAGCAGGAGATTTCTAGCATGAAAAACAAAAAAACATAATAATTAAAAACAAAATTAATCAAGCACCAGGAGCAGCATCTTTAACCTTACTCTGCAAATACCCGCCATACTCCCTAGCATAATCCTTCACATGACTAGCCGTGTCGTAAATCCGGCTCCTCGCGTACTCGAGCCGGTCCGATCCAGGCGGGTGCAATCCCTTATAGTACCGGTACGCCCACGACAGCCCGGCCGCAGCGGCCACCGCAAGGCCGCCGAAGGAGATTACCGCGACGGCAGCGACAAAGAGGAGGAAGGCAAGAGGGGCCCACAAGGGGGAGGTTAAGAGGATGAGAGGGGTGAGGAAGATAAGGGCGAGGACGGCGGCGGTGACGGTGAGGCCGGAGAGGAAGACGAGGATGGAGGCGGAGATGAAGAGGGTGAGGAAGCCGAGGAGGTGGGGCCGGGAGTGAGGGGCGTGGTCCTGGACGCGTCGGAGGAGGGCGGCGGAGGCGGCGGAGGGGGAGCGGTGGTGGTCGTCGGCCATGGCGGAGGGGGCGGGTTGAGGAATTTAGAGGGGATTTTGGTAATTTAGGGGGAGGGGGAAAATGGAGAATGTGGGAGTGAGGAAATTGAGGAGAGTTTGGTGACAGGTGGGAGAAGGAGAATACATGCAATGGATATACGTGGTGGGATGCCTTCCCCATGGCTGACCATTTCTTAATTACACTTTCATCTCTTCTAATTTCATTTCAATTAGTTTTGATCACCTACTTAAAAATTAGTTTTTTATAAATTTTTTTAACATTTAAATATTGTAGCATCCGATGGTATGTCTACTAACATTCGTCTAGGTGTGTTCAAACTGACTCCAACAATTATGAATATCAAAAATATAAAAAAATCGATGAAATTTAGTAAGTATCTAGTACATACGTTTCACGAGTAGATATTTAAAAAAATGTATTGAAATTGATGATTTGTTTCATAAAAGAGAAATGATATAGTGAAGATGTGGTACACTATTGTCTTCACAATGGTAAAAAATATGTACTATATATTTCCCTAGGAAGTATACATAATTTTGTTAGTATCATAAATTTGGTGGTTGTATTTTTTGCTTTTTTTTTTTGGAGATAGATGGGTAGTTATGGTTTATATTTTATTGTTTGTTTTAATATTTGTCATTGTCTCAGCCATACGACATATTTCATAACTCTTCGATATTTGGTTGTCAATGAAATATATAAGAAATTAATTTTTAAGTACGTAGATACGACATAAATTAAACTTTTCCTTCTAAGTTCTAGTCTAAGTGTCTCTTAACCACTCCATAATGATTAGTTATGATTTGTAATTTAGTTTTTCTTTTTTTTAAACCAAATTAAAATTATTTAAAATCTAATGAATGCCTAAAACATTTCTCTATTAGAAAGGAGACGTAACAAGGGGTTCTATATGGTGGTAATCCAGTTCAACACCATAGTTAACCATTACGGAGTGGTTCAAGTGGTCAGAGAAGGTCTTGAAGTGCTTAAGGTGATGAATTCAATTCATGGTAGCCACCTACCTAGGAATTAATTTCTTATTGGTTTCTTTGACATCTAAATGTTGTAGGGTCAAGCGGTATGTTCTTGGATTCAATTCCGAAAATCGGTATTTGACTCTAAATTGTTTGAGATCAGTAGTACACCTCCTTGTAGGATTTGTGGTTTCCCTTCCCCCAACTTGTACTAAAAAAAAGGAGTATTTGTTGATTTTTTTTTCTTAAAAAAAAGTGTCGACTTCTTTGGGAGGACAATATCACACTTTTTTAAATAATAAAAATGGAAGTGCAGGAAATTGAACTCAATGTATCTTGCATGGGAGGCGAGCACTCTACCGTATGACTATACCCCATATTTTATAAAATCATATTTTGTTAGTATACATAGATTTTTTTCAAAATGGTTAAAATGAATATTTTATTTTCCTTATATTTATGAGTGAATGAGTTAGCTTACTTACAACATTAGCTAGTATAATGTTTTATATCAAGTTTAATTGACAGTAAAAGGATGAAACTAACATATCTTATAAATATTTGGACGTCTTTTCGCACAATTTAATTATTTGAGAGCAAAACAAAAATAAGTATGGAAGTGCGGGGAATCGAACCCCGTGCCTCTCGCATGCGAAGCAAGCGCTCTACCATATGAGCTACGCCCCCAAATTTGGTAAATTGCCACTTTGTTTTGTATGAATTGATTTACAAAATGGTTCTATTATATATTTCAATTCTTTATATTTATAAGTATATTGACCAACTTACACTATTAGCTAGTATGATGATCCATTTCAAATTTCATTAGTACGAGAGGAAGTAACTCACATATTTTATAAAAATATTATAACGTTTTCTCACATTTTTAATGTAAGATCCTAAAAAATTGCACACTTAAATGGTTAACCAGTCTTGAATTGGATCCCAATTTAATTTTTATTGTATCGAAGATCTATATGAGTTTTAATGAGTTTTGATACCATAATAAATTACATGTTATCTTATCTTTAAATCAATTGATAATGAAAGAAGTAACGTGTCTATCTTATAAAATGTTAGAATGTTTATTCACATTTCTAATATGTGGTCCTTAATATAAACACAACTATTTTCACACGATAAATTGTTTGATACTACAATATTTAGCTATCAAAAAAATTAAAATAACTTTCAAATGGGCGATTCCATAATATTTTTTATTCTAAATAATTCTCTTAGGGTGTGTTTGTTTTTTTATAGAAAATAGTAGAGTGAAGTGCAGTAGAAGAGAATGAAATAGTTAATAATAGTTTGGAGTGGTAAACTACTTGTTTGAAAATTGAAGTTAATAGTAATGGAGTAATCAATTACTTATTTGGAGATTAAGGTTAATAGTGGTTGAGTGATAAATTTGATATGAAGTTCAATAAAATTTAATGTGAAATTTAATAGTGGAGATTGAAGAGTGATTAAAAATAATTAAAAATAATTGTTTACTACAAAAAAAAAAAAAAACAAACAAAATTTTTTAAAAAAACAAAGATACCCTAAACTATTAAATCATGGTTATATTCGAAATGAATAGTGGAATATATGCAATTCAGATTCCCAACGCAACATAGGTTTTTTTTTTCCCAAGATGAAAATAGTATTAAATTTTAAAATTCAATCCAATATAATAATATTCCCTTCATCTCATCCCATCCATTTTCATATTTTTCGTTGTCTTTTTCCTAAGTTTGTGTCGTTGTTGGGCAGAAGCCAATTCTCCTTTGAAAATAACAAAACTTTAAGCATCCAACCAAGAAATTATGTAGACATCACATTGGAGTTGAGAATTTCATATTTTCAATTTTCAAAACTTTTATTTTCGTTATTCGTTTCTTTTTGTTTTCACAATTTAGTTTTTTATTGCTTATTTTTATTTTTTATGCGAATAACTTTTTCCCAACTTTTGAGAAAGGGTTCTAACTCATCCATGGATTTTATGGTCAGAATTGATATTCAATATTTGAATTTAATTTCTAGATGTTCTATAATTTGCTACTTGGCGCTACTGCATTCAAATTATTTGTAAATTTTAATGATGTACTTTTGAATTTTTCGACTTTAAGAAAATAAATAAATGCTTATATTCATTGGTATGAATGAAATTGGACCTAAAGAATAAAGTTGAATTGCAAGAAAGATCAAAGTGATAAAATCTCAAACACCTCCAAAATAATCATTGATGCCCAAATTAATCAATATTTTTTCGAGCCTACGTGCACTCAACTGTTTTAATGAACAAATTCCATGATTCTACCATTATTTGATGGTAAAAAGAAATTTATAGGAAATTAATTTATAAATAAATCATAATTTATCGAATGAATTGAGTTTGTTATCTTGTTTGATGGTATTTCATTCAATTACACAGTCACGAATTCGATCTTCAAAATGAGTATTTTGGTAGTAATAGTGCTCTTTATGTAGGGTTTGTTGATCTCATTTTTCTAAATTCATACTCAAAAGAAAAGAAAAAAGGACTAACTCATAATCCATTATTCACTCTAATAACCTCTAATTTGTTATAAATGTTATTAGGTTAAATTATAAATTTGGTTATTGTTATTTGAAATAAATTAAAATTGAGTCTCTATAATTTGATAAAAACTTAAAAGATAGTTCATGTCTCTTGAATTATTAAAAATTAGATACGTGAAGGTAACTAACTATTCAACTATTTGAAATAAGTTAAAATTTAGTTTATATAATTTGATAAAAATTTAAAAGAAAGTTCATGTCTCTTAAATTATTAAAAATTAGATACGTGAAGGTAACTAACTATTCAACCATTATGAAGTGACACAATTGGTCAAAGATAACATCGAAGTGCATAAAGTGATGAGTTCAATTTACGATGTCCACTTATTTAAAAATTAATTTCTTACACTATCAATTGCATAGTGGTCGAAACTATCTTGACTAGGGGTGATTTCGGTTCGATTTTTGTCGGTTTTATACCAAACCGACAACCGAACCGATATCTTCGGTTTTCAAAAAATAGATCCGATCCAATGTCCAATAGAGTAT
>JBBMKA010046552.1:0-20284 GCA_037833695.1 Sechiopsis laciniata
AATTCACCAACCCGAATTTTTGGGTTGGGTTGAAAATCTCCCCAACCCAACCCAACCCAACCCATTGTACACCCCTACACAGTTGTTAGTGAACCGTATAAATTTGTGTGTTTATTTTTGTCGTTATTTTATTCTTCATCCGTTGATATTCATTTATGTCATAATGTATTGTAATTTGAATTTTTTTAATAATTTCAGGGTGATCCAATGGATTGGGTGAGTACACATAGATGTCACCATCGATTTGTCGATACGGAAAGAGACCCACATAGTCCTATTCAAGGGTTTTGGTTTAGTCACATTACTTGGCTTCTTGATTCCAATCTCTTGACTAAAAAAGTTTGCCCAAATTTAAAAAAAATAGAAAGAAACATATTTATATTGCATACAAAGAGAGGGAGACCAGAAAATGTTGGGGACTTGGAGAAGCAAGCATTCTATAGATTTATTCACACAACATATTTTCTTCATCCAATGATTCTGGCAGTCATCCTCTACACACTAGGGGGAGCTCCTTTTCTTATATGGGGAATGGTAAAATAAATTCTTTTTTTAATTATTATTTATTATTTATTATTTATTTTGTTATTGTCATTTTAGAAAATAATATATCAAGAAATTAAGGTTTTGTAGTAGGTAAGGTTTGACCTCCATTTTTGTGGGAGTAAACTGCATATTTTTGTTAAAAAAAAAGTTGGTAGGGATTTTGAGATTTAAAAAAAGTTATTTATTTAGTTAAACAACCATTGGTAAAAGATTCCACACATAAACTCTTGATGATTAATCTACATTTTATGTTAACTTAAAAAATCTTCATTCTTTGCGAGAAGAATTCGCTATACTCTTTTTCAATTTTATAATTTTTCCTAGATTGTTTTTTTTTTTTTTTAAACGTGTAATTTTATATACAAATTATCTACTTTTATGTTCAAATAAAAAACATATTCTTAAATTAAAAATACATGTAAGCTTTGGATTGTTGGTACATTAGAATTTATCTAAAAAAAATTAGCTTTAAAATAAGTTATATGTATATATATAACTCTACAGAATATACAAATGTAATATATTACATTATGAGATAGTAGAATCAAAATTAAAGGAAAAAACATCCTTTTCAATGTGTACAAAAGAAATGTGTATATTACATTATGAGATAAGTAGAAGAATCAAAATTAAAATTCTCTTACTATACAAAATTAATGTGGTAAAAAAACATCATTTTAAATGTGTACAAAAGAAATGTGTGACACATTTTAAATTCTGTGTGCAGGGTGTACGGATCATTGTGGTGATACACATAACATTTATGGTAAATTCAGTATGTCATATATGGGGAAAGCGACAGTGGAAAACAAAAGATTTGTCAAGAAATAATTGGTAATAATTGGGGTGTTTTTTTCTCTTTTCCATTATCTAGATCTATAAATGAATAAAATGATTTACTATACCCTTTTACTTAGCTGCTAAGTAAATAATTTTTGGGTAACCCTTTTCTTTTATAAGTAACTTTTTTTTGTATAAGGAAGTTTAAGTTAATTTTTTAAACTTTAAAAAGTTGAAATTCTTTGGTTGAATTTTCTTAAAGTAGCAATCAACTTAAAAATTTATGTTGATGAGTTAAATTTAACTATTTTTTTTTTTTTGGAAAAAGATACGTTCATTCTCAAAAGCATGCAAGATGCATGCAAAAATTACAAAAAAATGGTCTAGTTTAGAGTTAAATTTAATTATATCAGTCAACCATATGTATTTTACATCGATCAATTAATATACCTCTTAATTGAGATATATCTTAGTTAAAATATATGTTTCAGAACAGTTAATGAAGGTTTAGGTTAGCTTTAAATATATATTCTTCCCCATACAAACATAAAAATATTTAATTTGATAAATGCCATCTTATTGTATTTTTAATTAGATGTGTTTGTTTTTGGTTAAAAGAAACAGAATACTAGCAGACATCTATATTATCGAGTGTTACAAGTTTAATTATCTCTACCCAAAATTGCAGTCGAATTCAGTTTGTTTTTGAAGAATTTATAATTATTGAAAATGATTAAGTAGTTTAAAAATTTTAATTCCATAATTAATAAATATAAGTCATCTGAACTAACTAATGCATTATAACTTCAATGGAAATGTAGAAAATTTAAACTTCTTAATTAGTTGAACTCAATATTAAGATTTTAAATGGTTGATGCATCTCTTCTGAATTGTTTATAATATATCGTTTAATATATTAATTAGAAAGTATTTTTTCTTAGTCTAATGAAACCATATGTAACTTAAAAGATATATCTTTTAAAACAAAAAAGTTTTGATTCAAATAATAAAATTAAATAAATAAATATTATAATTGTGATATAACTTTAAACACACTTGGGGAAGAGGAATAATAGGATTATGGGAAATGAGAATTAGGGGAGAGGGAATAATTATTTGTGTTTGAAATGAAGAGAATGATTATGGAGAGAATAATTATTTGTGTTTAGAGTGAAGAAATGATTATGGAGAAAATAAAATAATGAGAGTGATAAGAGTGAAAAATAGTGATGTAATGTATAAAAAGTTGTTGTGGAGAGAATAAAAAGTAGACAGAAGAAGAATTAAAAATCTGATTTTTTAAAAATGCGGTTTATGGGGGAAATGGTTCTCGGTGGACAAACACGAGAAATCATTCTCATTCTCATTCTCTCCCTTATTCTTGGTAGCACAAACACACCCTACTGTTTAAATAGCTAAGTATAGCATTATATTTTACTATTTTGATGATAAATTTTCTGTAATTTTAGGTTGGTGGGAATAGTTTCATTTGGAGAGGGATGGCACAATAACCACCATGCTTTTGAATATTCAGCTAGACATGGAATTGAATGGTGGCAAATTGACTTTGGTTGGTATGTTATTATGTTTTTTCAAGCCATTGGTGTAGCCACTAATGTCAAAGTTCCCTCTCAAAAGCACAAACAAAAGTTGGCAATTGATTACAAATTACCTGAAGATCAAAACCTTAAAAGCTTATCCTAATTTACTTACAAATTGTTATACACTTTTAGATGGTTTGGAATGGAATAAGTTATACTTCTATAAAATAGTTTCTAATTGCAAAGGGCTGTAATCCAAATACATTATGTTATTGTATTATATATTAAGTTCTATATGTTATGCAAAAGCTTACTCTTATGCTTCGGTAATTTCTCAATTAACTTTCTATTGATATTAATAACCCAAGCTTAGTTCCATTAATTTAATTAGTATACATTATCCACTAAAAATTAGACATTTGAATCGTCATCTCATAATGTTTGATTGAAATAAGAAAAAAAAAATTATATTGATATTTTCGATAGATGGTTTAAGGTGTGAGGGAATTTAAATGGATTCTTGAATATTTTTTATATTCTAAATGGCTGCTTTCATTTTAACTAACAAAACTGATCGAATGACCAACAAAGAACTCTACTTAAAATGACTAGACCAAAACTAATTAATTGAAATAGCTATAAATTAGTGATTTTTTTTTTATTTATTTGTTAAATTCCCTAAAGGGTCTATTATGTAAGATTATGTAAATTAGAAATGAATAATTACACACAAAATAAGTCAACTCATTGCTATAGTTTTCAATCAAGCAATAACACAACACAAAATCAGGTTATTGTTAGAAGTTATTTATTCTGTTACTTTTGCTCATCAGTTTGTATTGTTGAGATGCAAACAGAGTATCACACACTGATTAAATGAGGAAAAGATCATGGGTATATAAATGATGTCAACCATCTTCATTGGCGTGAGATCTTTTGGATGAAACCAAAAGCAAAACCATAAAAGTGTATGCCCAAAGTGGACAATATCACCCCAATGTGGAGATTGGGATAGGATTATCATCTTTATCATGTATAAGTACCCTGATGAGGAAATAATATTTGATACACTTTTACTCTTCATTCTTCCTTCTCAACCTACTAACCCTAACTAAGGTAATAAAAGTTTTTAACATATTGATAAATAACATGCACTAATACGATATGCTATTGGGGGAAGGCGGATTACAAATACCGATTCCAGGGATCGAACTCGTGATCGTGAGTGAAAATGGATTAACACCAAACCAGATAACTAATCGCTCAACCGACCCATTCGATATGTACACCCTTATTTAAAACCAACATCCAAATATTTTTTTTAATGTTATTAATATATTTTATTGGACTCATCGAAACCATAACAGATTCAATAGGTAAAAGCCTCCACCATTTAAACCTTTGAATTTAAATTCTTCCAATAAATCCAAAATATACTAATTAAAGCTTAATGTCACAATTAACTGAATTAATTACATAAACATTTCATCAAATAGTAAAAATTTCGGGGAGTTAGATGAGGTATTAAACATTCATGATATAACTAAGTTTTGTGGATACAATTAATGAGCTAATTTTTTTTAGTTGGGAGAGCAATAATTTTTTTCTTTATAAAAGATAGTATTTCATTCAAGATAGGCATGCAAGGTGTTTTTTAGTTGGGAAAGCACTAAAGTTAGTAACTTCTAACTTTAAATTAATAAACACCTGATGATTATAAGTTAGTGGTTACATTACTTCTAAACATTATATTGAAATATCTTTAAATGGATATCTCGTACTCTAAATGACCTAATTTATATGAAGATTATGATTTAAGTTTTATTTTTTTCTTAGTACTATTAAATATTGAGCCTATTGTGTTTAAGGTTTAGAAAATCAGCAGCAATATCTAAATCATTTTAAACCTTCTGGTTAGCTTAAATCACCATGGATTTGGCGTAGTAGTCACACACACACATGTGCACACACAGATGCCACCATCGATTTGTCGATACCGAAAGAGACCCACATACTCCCATGGAAGGATTTTGGTTCAGTCACATTACTTGGCTTCTTGATTCCGATGTTTTGACTAAAAAAGTTTGTCCACATTCTAAAGAAATTGAAAGAAACATATTTGTATTTGTTAACAAAGAGTGGGAGACCAGAAAATGTTGGGGACTTGGAGAAGCAAGCATTCTATAGATTTATTCACAAAACATATTATCTTCATCCAATCATTCTTTCAGTCATCCTCTACACACTAGGGGGAGCTCCTTTTCTTATATGGGGAATGGTAAAATAAATTCTTTTTTATTTTTTATTGTCATTTTGGAAAATAAAACATTTAGAAATTATGGTTAATTTCATTTTGAGTAAAGTTTGACCTCCATTCTTGGGAGTAAAATGCATATTAGGGTGATCTCCATTTTTGTTCAAAACAAAAGTTTTGAAAAATGGTAGGGATTTTGACATTTGTTTTATTTTTATTTTTTTGTTTATTTTTTATTTTTTTTTTATTTTTAAATTTAACAACAATCGAATAGAAGGTTGGAACACTCGAGACTCTATTCATTAATATCCATTTTATGCCAGTTTCAAGAATCTTGATTCTTTGCCAGAAAGAATTATTTTATTTTTACTTTTGTAGTTTTCGTAGATAAAATTATTTTAAAATGTGTAATTTTTGTACAAACTATCTTCTTTTTTGTCCAAATAAAAAACACATGCTTAAATTGATAAGTAAAATATGTCATATATGTACATGTATTCACGGTATGCATCATTAAAAATATAGGTAAGCTTTTGAAATATTGGTACAATAAGAAATCATCCAAAGAAAATATGCCTCAAATAAATTTATATATATATATATATATATATAAATTATAGAATATACAAATCTAATATATAGTATATTATGTTAGGAGATTGGAGCATCAAAATTAAAATTTTAAGAATCTGGTAAAAAATAATTTAAATGTTTACTAAAGAAATGTGACACGTTTTATTTTCTGTGTGCAGGATGTAAGGATCACAGTGGTGTTACGTATAACTTTTGGTTAATTCAGTATGCCATATATGGGGGAAACGACCGTGGAAAACAAAAGATTTATCAAAAAATAATTGGTATTTATTTTATTTATTTCTTTCTTTGCAATTATAAAAAAAAAAAGAATAAAATGATTTACCATAACTCTTTTACTTTAGGCTGCCAAGCAAATAACTTTTGGGTAAATTTTTAAAATTTTTAAAAAATTGCATACAACATTCTCTCATTATACTTTAAATGGATCAATTTATATACCTCTTAGTTAAGATATATGCTTTAGATCAGTTGATACAGCCATGTTCATGTTAGATTTAATTATATTCTTCCCCATATAAACATAACTAAATATTAATTTGGATAAATGCCAACTTATTGTATTTCATTTAAGCATAAATTAGATGTTTGTTGAGTACAAGTCTCAAATAAATGAGAGCCAAATACCGATTTTCGAGATCGAGCTCGTGACCATAGTGTTGAACTGAATTACCACCAAATAATAAAACTATCAGGCTACCCTCCCTTTCGGTATTGATTAATGTGTTATAGCTTCAAATATAATGTCAAAAATTTGAAATTTAGCATCATTAATTAATTGAACTCAATGCTAGGATTTTAGATGGTAGATTCATCTCTTTGAATTAGAAAGTGCTTTTCTGGACCTAAAGAAATCATATGTAACTTAATAATAATCTTCTTCACTACTAACATATCTTTTTTTAAAAAAAAAAAAAAAGTTTTAACTCAAATAATATCAAATAAATAAATATTATGTGTGCTATAGCTTCAAACAACTTACTGTTTAAATAACTAATTATAGCATTATATTTTACTATTTTGATGATAAATTTTCTTCTATTTTAGGTTGGTTGGTATAGTTTCATTTGGAGAAGGATGGCACAATAACCACCATGCCTTTGAATATTCAGCAAGACATGGAATTGAATGGTGGCAAATTGACTTTGGTTGGTATGTTATTATCTTTCTTCAAGCAGTTGGTGTAGCCACTAATGTCAAAGTTCCCTCTCAATAGATTGATTACAAATTACCTGAAGATCAAAGCTTTAAAAGTTCATCCTAATTTACTTAGAAATTATTATCTATACTTATAGATGAGTTGGAATGGAATAAATTATATACATATAAAAATATTTTACTCTTGTAAAAGGGTGTGTAATCCAAATATATAATGTTATTGTATTATATTAAGTTCTGTATTATGCAAAAGCTTACTCTTATGCTTTGGTAATTTTTTGATAAACTTTACATTGATATTAATAACCCAAGCATAATTCAATTAATTTAGGTATATCCATTAAAAATCAGATACTTGAATCGTCATGACGTTAAATTCAAATAAAAAAAAATCAAATAAAAAAGAGAAGAAAGACCATTTCTATTCATATTTTGGATATATGGTTTAAGGTGTGATAGAACTCGGAGTTTTAGAACCAAATTGAATTGTAAACGAACTATGAATTAATTTTTCAATGTTAAGATATCGAGGTGGATGACTGTGAAGTTGTATTGATCATAGGCACGATGTCTCCCTTTTACTTCCTACAATATTGTCATTTTTATGAACATAGCGTTTGAGACTCTTTTAAGTTTACCTTGTTACTATTTTCGAACTTATGGAATCATAATAGCATTGTGATACTGTTTGTAGCATCGCAACACTACCTCTTTGGCAGAACTACATAATTTTTACATTTTGTTCTAACATTTTATTTGGATTTTAAAATAACCTTCTGTTTAATGTGTTTAAGAGAGATCATACTCACTCAAGTAATACAAAATATATAACAACTTCGATTAAGTCTAATTCTAAAAAATTTAAGTTGAATAATCATTTTCTTTTTCTTTTAAAATCACCATCATTTTTTTTTTTTTTTTAATAATGATAAATCACCAACTAAATTTTACTGCTTGAATGCAATACCTTTTGCCTAGAACATTGAATGTCTAGGTAACAACTAGTACACTCAACAATGAAATGTGCTATAAATACATATGCTAAATGAATACATCAACACAAGAACCAAAAGAAATGGTGAAACCTCCAAAGTCATTTATGAGAAGAAATTGGACCAAGCAAGACAAGTTCATTGCTTTTTCCTTTTTTCATTATCTATTTTGGTTGGGTTTTTGCACCATTTCATTTCAATTGGGCTGCATTTTGAGTTGCCTTTGCATTGATATTATTAGAGGTCTTGGCATCGGTGTTTCATATCACAGAAATCTAGCACATAAGAGTTTCAAGCTTTTGAAAGATATATTAGTGTTTGTACAAAAATTGTTGTCATATATATAAAGGGAGAATTGAGTCTAACGATAATTGACATGTAACTTTGATTGAACAGTAGATTTGAATCCTTCTAATTCTTAAATATTTTATTTTTTGAATTTAGAAAACATTCACAATCTCAAATTTGTAGCCTCTTTATTACTCATACATACCAAATATCATTTAAAGCACTAGTCCTTTTGGCCATAAATAATATTGTTGTACGTTTGTAGGAAAGATATATAAATTGTTGTGATTTAAAAATATGACCATTACACCATTTATTTCCTAGTCTCAAAGCATGCATATGTTACATATTATGTGAAAAGAAATATAAAATAATTCAAGTAAATTTGTTCTCAAAAGTGGTGCAGTTGTTCGAAGGATTGAGTTTTAAGAGTATGCTCTCCTTGAAATTCCGAGTTCCATACCTACTTATGATATTAATTTGTAGATACCACCTGATTATGTCTGCTGAAAATTTGTGAGAAATGAATTCTTAATTAGGTGTCACACCATACACTAAACTCATAATTTCTTAATTTTCCAAAGCCTTTTTTTTACCACGAAATCAATTTACGATAGTTTATATTTGCCATTTAACTTTGGTTCCATAACTTGTTGAAGATAGTGAGATATATCTCAGACATTTGAAAATAACTAGCACATTAACAAACCTGTGCTTGGTTTAGTTCAACTAATACATGAAACAAATCTCTAAGAAATCATAAAATTCTTTTGGAGCTTAGTGCTAATTTTTGGTAATTTAACATTAGTTGCTAATCCAAGGGCTTGAAGGAACAAAATGATACACCATGTCAAGTCAAACTCCCACCATTGAAAGCCATGTCGAGCTGAGTATTCAAAAGCATGATGGTTGTTGTGCCACCCCTCCCCAAAGGCAAGCAACCCTATCACCCTGCCGACATAAATATTTATTATAATTGACAATATTGAAATATATCGGTTAAGGATCCCACATCGAAAAAAATTGAGACCTCATAACAATATAAAAAAGATATGGACTACTTTCTTTCTTGCCAATTAATTTTGAAGTGAAACTCCATATTCTCTAATAGGCGTTCAAAGCCTAAAAAGAATCGCATCTTGAAGAGGCATATAAGTTGTCATTGGTTTTGAAGTGTAATCTCATATTCTCTAATAATATCAATTAGTTAAGAAAAAAACCTATTTGAATCTAATAATGATTCATGTGTACTAGAATTAAGGGTTTAAGTTTTCACATGTATCTATGGATTTAGATATGATTATGAGACGTGAATTGACATTTCTATTATATAATTTATGATGATTTTCATCTTTTATTTTTCAGAAATATATGAGTTTCTTGTCAAATTTCAAAATTAAAAATGAAAAAAGTTGCTATATTTTCGTTTAAAAAAAAAAAAAAAAAAAAAAGGTTTTTGAGTGAATTTTTAAAAAATTAAATTTAAAAAGTGGATAGCAAAAACAACAAGCAGTGTTTATAAATTCATTTTTTTAACCAATTAAAAAAATAAAATAATTTTAAATTGAGTTCTTATATTGATTTAAAAATAAGTCCTTAAATTTGAATTTTAAGTTTTTTAAAATGAAGTGTATAAATTCATGGCTTTTTTTAGGAATAGGTTAAATTGGAAAAATATTTACAATATTAGGCAAAAAAAAAAAAAAAAAAAAAATTTAGCAATCAGTGAAACATACGGTATAATTAATATTCATTATATAGTATTATTAATACATAATACTATATTAATACACAATATTGTATTAATAACATATAATATTGTATTAATAATACATTATACTGTATTAATAATAAAAAATACTGTATTAATACCCTAAATTATACAGTATAACGAGTATTAACCCTACCATATGTTTGACTATGAATATAAATATTTTCAAAATTTACTCAGATCTGCAATTATTTTGTGAAATTGGACTATCCACTACAATTTTCCTAGATTCAATTCCTTTTGTATAATTTTTTTTTTTTGGTGAATTGTCAAAAAGTTTCTTTTTTTTGTTATTTATTTTACCGTGTTTTCACAAATCAAATTAGATTTACAAAATTTTATATATATATGCATGTATATATTACTTTTAGGGATTAGGCTTTTTAAAATTAAGTCTAATCACGTATAGTTTTCTATTTTTGTCATCTACTTCGTATATAGATTTGAAAAACCCAAATCATAATTGAAAGCTGAAAAAAGGAGTTTAAAAGAAAAAAATTTGTTTTTAAAATTTTGCGAGGAATTAAATACTCTTCATGTAGGAGACACAAACTATGATAGAGAACTTGGGGAAAAAATAACCTTAATTTTTAAAAAACCAAATTGTTGTCGAACAAATACTTTAAAAACTTTTTTTTTTCGTAGAGAAAACATGTAAAAATACAAAATTAATTTTCAATAATAAAAAATTAAAAACTGAAGTCTTATTTGATAGTTTTGGCAATTCCTTTATTTTTTGATTTTGATTTTTTAAAATGATCCTTCAACAACTATTTTGACTTGAAATTTTCTTTATTTTGATGTCAACTATATTTTCAAAAAAAAAAAAAAAAAAAAGTATTTTTCAAAATTTATTTGTTTTTTTTATAATGAGATTTTTTTTTTTTTTTTTTTACAATATATAATGAGAAATACTTGCCTCTTATCAATAAAGAGGCAATTTTTCACAAAATTTTTGTTTGAATAATAAAAAAAAAAAAAAAAAATTGTGGTACCAAATGGTGCCACATATGCACTAAGGAGTGATTCCCTCCTTATTCATAGATAGATAAATATTTTTTTTTAGAATTTCGTTAAGATTTATATACTTAGAAAGTCAATCTAGCTTTTGGTAAAATTTTTTAGTAAAAGTAAGTTTAAATTTAAAAAATAAAATACAAATAACCAAAAAATTATCAAATTTGGGTTCAATGATTGGTTTAAAAAAATAGAACTTTAAGACTCTATTCATACTTAAGAGATTGTTTGTTTTCTCATATACTTTCTATTCGTAATTTAAAAACCTAGTTTTAAAAAAAAAAAACCTTTTTTTTTTTGTGAATTGACAAATAAAAATCCATATGTTTATTTAAAAAAAAAAAAAAGAAATCTATGATAAATAAATTAGAGGAAAACAAGTATAAATTCCCATACATAAAAATCAAATTTCAAATACTTATTAAACAAACCTAAATGATTATTAAATAGGTCTTATAGTATTTTTCTTTTTTGAGACAATAGGTCTTATAATTAATTGTATTTATTTTAATGACTTCTTAAATTTATAATTTTTCTAGAAATATAAACAACATATCCATAGACATTGATATTTCTATAAATATTTCTATAAATATTTCCTAACGTATTAATTTCTTCGTAACGTCCACATATTTAATGCAATCTCAACATGTTAGATTAAGGAAATTGTGAACATGATTAAGAAAAACAAATCAATCTTAAACAAAAATTTGTACTTTTTTTGGAAAAAAACAATAATTTGTACTTGTAAACTTACCAATTGTTCTTTGACATGTCATTGGTGTTCCACACTCTGTAGCCCCAGACGTGGCAGGCAGAATTTACGCAGAAAGTAATATGCAGTACCCAAACAATCCTCACTCCCTGACACGTGTCCGTTCACATTAAAACTCATTAAATTTTCTTACCATCCTTGACATTTAATGAACAACACCAACCAAATTTAAAAGCAGTGTACTATTATTACTATATATGCTTACAATAAATAATAAATAATAATTATAATAAAATTAGTGATGACAAAAAAATTATTTACGAGAAATAAGATGGGACATAATAATAACGAGGAAATTATTGGTGATACATATGGTGAAAATATAGGATTGAATTTATGATCGAATTTATTTCTGTTGGATACCTATTTAATTTTACAAATGTGTAGATATGAGTAGAACATTTCATTTATATATAAAAGAAGTATCTTAGTGAGATTCAAATTGTATTTATTATCATTTTATTTTTTGAAATTATATTTATTATTAAACAAGAGTTAGCATTTTTGTCATTTGTTTTCTACTCTTAAACCTTTTTGTTTTGTGATGTCATTTTGATATAGGTTCCTAGCATTATCTCTTTAAGTATCTTTACAAATAAAGTTAAAAATCTTTTTTTTTGTTCTTTGAGATCCGTTAAAAATCAATTAAAAAAAGTAGGTTGAACCAATTACTAGTTTAGTTATTTATTTTTTTATTTTTATTTTTTTTGTTATTAAAAAGACAAACTAATAAATAAAAGTGAAAGCTTTTCCATACTTAGAGCTTCTCTTTACTTTGTAAAGAAAAATAGTACTAAATCTAAATGGACCCATGTGATAATAAATATTTAGTCAAAGAATTGGTATTTGTTAATTACTCCTTAGCTATATTCATTTTTGCGACAATTCAAGATTTCTTTCTGATTTATCATGTACTCAATAGATAATAAATATTTAATAGTTAAGAAAAGGAAATTAAAAGCACATAAAAGAAGTAAGAGTTACCATTCCCCAAACAAGAAAGGGAAGTCCTCCAATTGCATAGAGGATAATTGCAAGAGCTGTGGGATGAAGAATGTATGTTCTTCGAAGAAACCTATAAAAGGCTTGCTTATGTAAATCTTCAACATTGTTTGGTCTTCCATACTTGACTATTCCCACGAAAATATTGTCAAAACGTTTTCGTTTCCTACTTTCCTCAAAATTTTGAAGATTTTTTGGACAAACCTTCTTTGTCAAAGAATATGAATCGAACATCCAACTTACGTGACTAAACCAAAACCCTTCCAAAGGGCTGTGTGGATCTCTCTCCGAATCAACAAATTGATGGTGATATCTATGCGTACTAACCCAGTCTATCGGGTCTCCCTATAAGTAAGTAAAAAAAAAAAAAAAAAAAAAAACCAAACCACCATATAATTATAATAATTGTAAGTATTTAATTGACCATCAAAATTGATATGACTAAAATGAATATCGATATAGGTGATAATGTTAGCAAAGAATAAAATTTAAAAAAAAATCAAAGTTAAGGATATAATGTTTTAAACTTTTAAGAGAATTTATATATGGCACTTAGATTCTAAACTGCTCTTAAACTCTAACCAGATCTATGTGCTAGATCATTCAATTAAAAAGATACATTGCATGCCCACATTTGTTTTACAAAAGAATGACAACATAAGAGGAAACATGTTCATTTAAGTAAATATTCTTTTGATCATAATAAACAAAGTTAGCAACTAAAACATACTTTTGATGCAGTTCAAATATTATAACAACTATGATTATAGCTCAATAGCTCTAACTAGAGATCTTTCTTAACTTTACGCATTGATATATCTCTCGATCACTTTGGCTTGCTCTTTACAATACCTTTAATGGAGTTAAAGTATCTTTCTCAAAAAAAAAAAAAAAATTTTGATGCACGACGTACAAAACAAAAACGAACCTGAAAGGCATGGACTGCGAGATAGGCAAACGTGTACTCGAGCCATTTGGGAAGCTTGAAACTTTTGTGTGCAAGATTTCTATGATATGAAAGTGTAACTCCAAATAGGCCAGTGATAAAATAGAGTGCAAAGGCAAGCCAAAAGGCTGCCCAATTGCAATGGAATGGAGCTAAGAGGCAAAGTAAATGCATGAACAAAATTCCACCAGCAGCTCGTTTGTCTAATATTGTCCATTTTCTCTTTGAAAATGCAACCTTCTTATCTTCCATCTCTTTTTTGGTTCTCAAGTTTGTTTCTTCTCTACTTGGTAGTGCATATTTATAGTGGAATTTGTTTGTTTTTTTATTTTTTATTTTTATAAATATAGTGGAATTTGTTTCATTGAAGAAGAGTTATAATTTCTAAGAGTTCAAAAAGTTTGGAGAGTAGAGTTTGTTGAAATAGTAATTGTCTGTTGCCTGCCTCATATTTGTTGTACTTCTATAAACATTGCTCAAGGTGCTCATTAAAACAAGTTCTCGTAACAATCAAATCTTTTGAAAACTCGATTCTTTAATTTTTAACTGGATAAAGAATTAAGTTAGGATTATTGTCCATTCAACCCTAAACTTGATTTTATTTCAAAAAAAAAAAAAAAAAAAAAAAAAAAACTTGATGGTGGTGTCTAATAAATTTAGGTTTAATATTGACTCTACAATATTTGGTTACCGAAAAAATGTGTAAAAAATTATTTTCTTAATACGTGACTATTATTTAATTCATAAATCTCTTAGCACTTTAAGATTAAGTCAATAATGATGATTTTATTATAATTGGTTATACGATCAACTATGATTGTTAGGATCTCACATCGGAAAGAGTAGAGATCTCGTAACAATATATAAGATAGGTGGACTATTGATAACTCTCAATTAGAGAGTTATTTAGCCCTACAGTTAGGGTGCTTTAACAAAGAATCATGAATTATTATCTGTTTTCAGTGCATAGAATTCACTTTTGAATTGGGAATTAAGCTTAAATTGCATTGCATATAGCAAAGGAGGCTAGGATAAGAAATATTAAGAAAAAGAGAGTTTTAGTATCGAAATGTTAATGTTTGAAGCATTTGTGAATGCATTTCAAAAACCAATTGTCTCGGTAATTTGTTGCTTTCATTTCAGGTTATTTTGGAGTGCTGAAAATGCTGAGCAAAGCATGCATCAGAGGAGTTGAATTGAAGAAAGAAAAAAGCCATTGCAAGTAAGCGCTAATGTCTTCAGTATTCGCTCAATGACATAACAGTTTTTCCTGCAAATGCTGCAATCCTGAGTAGTGTCAGAAGAGTCAGAGCGTGGTCCCCCTACTATAGGTCAGAGTTTGTTGGTCCTGGAGTGGAGAGGAAGGCACCTTTTGCCCTAGAATCTCAGCCGTTGATCTAGTATGAAGTTGGGGAGTATATAAAGACATTTTTGGGGATGAAGAAGGGGCTGCAACTTTTCTAAAATTTTTTGGAATAATCGATTGGGGAGCTGTCAAGAATCATCAAGGCATCATCAGTGTTTGCAGCATTTATTTCCGCTCTTTTGCATTTTCCTTTTAGAACCTTATTCTTCTTTTTTCCTTCATTTGTAGTTTTCGTAGTGTAGTTTTGAGCACGAAGTTTCTGCTGGATGCTTGTTTTATAGATCCTTGTAGCACTTTACCGCATTTTAAGGTTTTCTTCACTTCTTGTGGGCTGCTTTGTATTGTTTACTACTTTTCGATTATATTTAAGCTAGTTGGTTACTGTTTCATTGCTGATCTACCTTCATCTGCTATTATTTATATCACAAGTTTCTGTTACATGATGTTTACAGCATTCTCACCTTATGTTTATGTTCTTTTCAGCATAATCATGAGCTAATTTCATATAGGTTAGGGTTGAGGGGACGAGTATGTGCTGCATGTATCTTGGGTGAGCAGGGGGGAGATGTTGGGCTAAGAGATAATAGGTGTTTTAATTAAAAGCATATTTCGACTGATCATCCATTCATGTTTGCTTGTCATTTCATCTCGAAAGAGAGAAGGATTAGAGATATACTATTCATGTCCATTAGTTTCACTGCTATGATCTCCTACTTGTTAAATAGAGAGGCTAGAAATAGTCACCTCGCTAGTGCGCATTTTATTGTTTACGAAAGCTCAAACTCGAAGAGCATGAGTGCATCTCGAAAGAGAGCATTAGATCACATGTTGTGCAGAGTCTGCTTCTCACCATAGCTCACCTTTGATGCCTGTTAATCACACTCAACATACCCTTAACCCGAACCTATCATCTCATTAGAGTATTTTATACTATTTCCAGCAATTTTATTCTATTAAACAAGTTTAGTATTTTGTTATTATTATCCGCTGTCTGAGGTTAGCAGCATTGCTTGTATCGCAGTTAACTTTGTTAGTTTAGCAAGCGTCTTTAGCATTCCTGACGCATTCGCGTGTTATTTAAATTAATGCTAAATAGAAATACATCTACTACCACAAATCTCCTTTACTTTTCTGTACGAGGCTTTTTACCTAACACTTATTTAGATAAACCAGTCCCTGTGGAGAATGACTTTATTTTATCATTTGACTATGATTGACCACGTATGCTTGCGTGCTATCTGTTGAATGCTTGAAACATTGCGTGTTAAAGTATATTATTCGACAATATTTTCATATATTAATTCAAGCAGTGTCAACCGATCAACTACCCCTCTTATTACCAATTAATTTTGAGATGACTGTTCACATTATCTAATAATGATTGTTGGTGTCGATTCAGCCTAAATTTATTGATTGTGGCAATTACATTTATAAGGTTAAAATTTAGTGTTGATCGGTTTTTTTTAGATTTAATTTTATTTTGGTCTCTATATTTTTAAATATTTAATTTTTGTCTTTGGTACTTTTAATAAAATTTAAAATTGAACCATGCCTCTCTAGATTTTTAGAAAGAATATTTTATTGGCTTTGGTTATGAGGGTTGTCTTTGTCTTCATTCTAAAGACTTGAAGGTAAGTTTAGTGGTGTCCGTTTTAATATGAAAGGATTCTTTGAACTTTTTAGGGTTTTGCTTATTTTTGGGATGGAAAAAGAAAAGGCAAAAATCAATGTTTGGTGAAATGATAAAAATAGAGGGAGCGGTTTCAAACCCTAGAAGAGGGAAAGGCTTGGGAGGGGAAATTAAGGTGCTTGTTCGACCAATGAAAATCATTTCCAGTGAGGGTTTAGGAAGAAGAAGGCAACTTCGAGGAATGAGCTGCAATGAAGAGAAAGTAGAGATGTTCATTTTGTCCGTGGTGCTAGGGCCCTGCGAGGACCCGCCCCGTACGGGGTGGTGAATCCTCGTTTAGGTTGGTAATGGGGGAGTGAGCGGGGGGAAAAAATTCTCCGCGAGCTAAACGGGGCTGGGGATAAGGAATACATTTCTCATTTCCCATTCCCCGATCTCCGCCCCGTTTACATTATTTATTTATTTTATTTTAAAAAATTATATATTTTTCTCTCTTTTTTATCAATTTAATCTTTAGAAACTTTTTTTTTATAAAAATATTTATTTAAATAAATATTTTTCTTTGATAATTAACTATCAAAATGAAAATCAATACATATTTTTCCATGAAAAGTCATCTATTTGAAAAATATTGTTGAAAAAAAAAATCTTATGAAATTAAAATTAAAAAAAAGTAGAAGAAAAAAAAAATCACCGCGGGGAACCGATCCCCATCCATTCCCCGCGGTGAATCCCCACCCTGATCCCCACAAAAAAAAAAAAACCAGTGAATTTCGTGGTGACGGAGATTGATTTTGGTGGGGAGGACGGGGAACCCATTTCCTTGTCCCGCCCCGCCTTGCCCCGAGGACATCTCTAGAAATAAGACCAATAGTTCAAGTTAGAGACAACTTAGATTGACGTGTGCCTCAATCAATAGCGCACGTCATTTGAATCGGTGGCGTTTAACCGTGCAACTGTGGCCAAGGTGTGCGTCTCTCGAGTAGTGAACCCTAAGGTTTGTTAGGCTCGAGGACTCATTGCCTAGGGAGACGAATCGGCCCGTTGGGTTGATCTAAACCCCGAACTGAATCATAAAAGAAACTCGTGTTCTCTGGAACTGGTTTGGTTCTTGGTCAAACCGTCAGTTTGATCGGATCAGTTCGACTCAAGGATCGAACTGCCAACCTTATTGATTTAGGTTGACATATGGTTAAAACCACCGATTCTAACAAACTGATCGTGCTATCAACCTAGCCTTTTTATTTTTAAGTTGTTCTTATTTTCCCTGTTTTTGCTCTAATTTGTTCGTGGAAGAATTTTCTATTGTTTGTTGTTTGTGCCCTGATGAATTACAAGACCCATCTCATATCATGCTCAACGGCTATGGCATTCGTGATTTTAGTTCTTCATTATATATTACCATGTGCAGCAGGCTATTGAATTAGTTGCCTAACCAAGATTCTCAAACAAGGAATATATTTCCTACCATGGAAAAGATCACAGCTTGACCTTTTCATCATTTTTTCTATATTAGTATTTCCTTGTTTACTCCAAAATGTATTATATCTTTGTTCCATTTACCTTGTCTAACAATCTCCTTAGAGTGGTATAAATTGTGTATAAACCCATGATTGTATGGTACCCTATTTTTTACCAAGTGAATAGAAAAATATTTTGGTTGTCTTCTTGTTGAAAACAAATTGTGTAGCTTTTGGGCATTTTTTGATTCAAAGTTTTATGCCCGAGTGGTAATTAGTTGATGAAAGGTATTATGTTCAGATGAATGGTCGATCGTCTAAGGGTAGTTGCAGTTCCTTCACTATATCGCTACAATTTATTTTGGTGGGGTCATATACCATAATAGTTTTTATGGTTGTCAGATTCCCTCCAAAATTTGTTGAAACTTATGTTAGGATAGTTGTTAGGTCTTTTTACTTTTAATCTTGGTATTCCCTTCCTCGTTAAGGATATAGTTCAAGTTGTTTGGAATACGATTAGAATAGTTTTTCTCCTTGGTTTTGGTAGAATTTGGCCACCTGTTTTGGTAAGTATATATACTTATGCTAATTTAATCAAGTTCTGTTTAATTAAAAACAAAAACAAAAAACTTAAAATTGATTTTATTGGTATTTTCTAATTAATTTTCATACAAAAGAAAAAGTAAAACAGAAACATATTTTCAAATGTATAAAGGGCTGATGAACTGTTTTTTTCTTTTTTTTTTTATTTTTTTTTATTTTTTTATTTTTTTTATAGATAATATAAATTGTGAAATTCACAAGTATTTATCATAAAGAGTAGCTATTAATGCAGATGAAAAAGATTTGCATGTGAACGTTTCAGAATGTTGTCGTTGAAAATTAAGCCATATTCTCCGTGAAAAGAGGAAAATAAATAAATACTATAAAACAAGGAAGGCGGTACAGCTGCTAAAATAATTAGAGATGTCCACGGGGCGGCTCCGTCCCCGCCCCCTAATTTAATCCCCGTCCCCGGGAAAATTTCCGTTTTTTTTTCGGGGATCGGGGCGGGAATTCCCTGCGGGATTTTTTTTTTTTTTTGGACAATACTTTTAAATAATTAGATTTTTTTAGAAAATATCTATAAATTTCAACTATAATTTTAATTATTAAACAAAAATATTCATATGAATAGATAATTTCATCAACAAATATATTTTTATTTGAAAATTAAAGGGGTAAAGTATAGAAAAAAATATTTAAAAAAAAAAAAAAATTAAACGGGGCGGGGTTCGGGGAATCGGGGACGGGGAATACATTCCCCGACCCCGGCCCCGATTAGCCCATGGGGAATTTTTTTCCCCCGTCCCCGGCCACGTTCCCCGCCCTGTTCAGGGCGGGTCCCCCCGGGGCCGGGGCCGGTCGGGGAAAATGGACATCTCTATAGGTGACTAGCTTAAGCCATATATAGATTAATGTAGGAGATAATATAGGTTTTCATTCCCTTTTACTTCATACCTTTTAGGTTGTGGGACCAATTTCAAAGTATCATCAACTTTTACAGAATCCATTTCTTCATTCATAGGTTTTTATCCATTTAGGTTCCTCGAAATTACTAATAGTTTCTTCAAAAGAAATTGGTTCATTTTCATAAAGGGAACTAACTACATTTAGTTCTAGATTGATACAGTCAGTATTTTCTATAACGTTAATATTAATATTGTTAGCCTCTACATTTTTAGAAGCAGTGTTGTCTTTTACCTCTTCTTCTTTAGACTCTCTACTGTCTGCTGAACCTTCATTACTAATTTATGAATTAGAACTAGTTCCAATAGGTAGCTCCAACTCAATCTGGGTATTGTTAGGTCAATAATGTATTAGAGCTAAAAGGCATTTCTTTATGCATAATCATTTCATGTTCTCTAAGACAACATCTCTATTGTTCGCACACTTCTTCTCTATTGGGTGCCAAAGTCTATAACCTTTTACCCCTTCGTTGAAACCTCCAAACATACATTTAATAGCTTTAGGTTTTAACTTTCCTATACTTTGATTAATATAGTCAATACACTCAAATACCTTTAGATTATATGATTAGGTGGATGTTTAGAAAATTTTTCTTCGAAGAAATTAAGTGAAGTTTATGGACATTTATTAAGTGTGTGTGTATATGTATATATAT